>PVIC010009930.1:0-44501 GCA_004025085.1 Thryonomys swinderianus
TTAAAGATCTGCTGGCTACACAGTCCAGCCTCAGCTATCTGCCAGTAGCAAAGCAGCTGCAAGCCTTACCTGGGAAAGTGATTAACTTTTTGTGCTTCAGAGAGGGTACGAAGTAAAAAAGGCTTCAGGTGGGATCCTGTCCACATCAGGTTATAGTCAGTGCTGCTTGGGTGAACCTGAGGGCAGACAGAAACACAAAATACAAAAAAAACATCAGAGACAGCCCTTTGTCAGGGAGATAATGGCAGAGAAAGAGAGGTACAGCCTTCTGTCATCCACCGAGAATTCACAGGGGTGGCCCAATTAGTTGCAAGCCTGGTAAGATGAAAGCAACTATCACAAAACATAAGACAATCACATTTATGCACCGTGGAGATGCCAAGCATGGTAGCACACACCTGTAACTACAGCTACTCGGGAGGATGAAGCTGGAGGATCCCACAGCATGGGCAACTTAGCAAGATGCTATCTCAAAATAAAAATAAAGCAATGGTGGTGCATACCTGTTATTCAAGCACTCTGGAAAGCTGAGGCAAGAAGATTCCAAGTTTCAAACCCAGCCTGGGAAACTGAAACCACGTCTCAAAATAAAAATTTTAAAAAGGACTAGGGATGTAGCTCTAGATTCAACCTCCCCCAAACTGCAAAAAAATAAAACAAATTCACTGCCCTTCTTTAAAACTTGATGGTGTTGAGCTGGGATTTAGCTCGTTGGTTCTGGCATCTGCCTCGCAAACACAAGGTCCCAAATTTAATCCCCAGTACTACATACCACAATGCCAGGTGTGGTGGCTCACACCTGCAATCCCAGCAATCAGTACCACACATCACAAAGCCAGGCATGGTGCCTCAGCCTATAATCCCAGCACTTGGGAGGCAAAGGCAGAAGGATTGCTGTGAGTTCGGGGCTACATAGTGAGCTCAGGGCCAGCCTGAACTACAAAGCCAGACCCTGTCTCAAAAAAAACAAACAAATAAAAGTTGATGATGTTTCAGTCATCAACTTTCAGTACTCTGCTTATCGAAGTATAAGACTGGACCTCAAAACTACTTTCTTAGACCTTCTATCTTTACAGACACTAGATAGCAAGTATTAATCAGAACTGGGGTTGGGGATATAACTCACTGGCACTGCACCTGCCTTGCAAGTGCGAGGCCCTGAGTTCTATCCCCAGTACTGAGGGGGAAAAAAAGTAATAATCAGAACTGAAACTTTATGGTAACAAATAAACCCAGATTATATTTGTTCATTAAAATTCATCTGTCCATTCATTCAACAATTATGCTTACAATGTGGTAAGACCATAGGAAGCACTGGATATAAAAGAGCAAAGACTGAATATAAAAAGGGACAGAAAGCCACCCAAATGTCTCCTATAAGCCTCAACCTAGAATATGGAGCTATCAACCAAACTTTCACTAATGGTGTCAAAGTATCTGTAGCAAAGGTCTGTTCTGCATTTTTGCCTGTCCTTTTATGAGACCATTCAATTTCCCGATTTTCATTAGGGTAATGACTTGATATGAAGATATATATGTATGTATGTACGGATGTATTGAGGTAGGTTCTCACTATGTAGTTCAGGCTGATCTTGAACTCACCCTGTAACCCAGGCTGGCCCCACATTCCCAATGATCTTCTTACCTCATCTTCCTGATTGGTGGGATTACAGGCATGTGCCACCATAGCTGCGCCTTACTCCTAGGTTTTAAAGAATATGTCAATCACCCATACACCTGCTCTTCCAAGCAGGGGATCAGTGACCCAAGCTAATCCAGTCATTTTCTCTCCCAAGAAAGACACAGACCATGGGATCTAGTATGTCTGTGTCAGTGACTAGAGGAGATGATCCCAGAGATTACTGATCCTACGCTCAAAGGTCACCATGGCTTCTTTCCTCCTGACTTCTCAGCTCTTCCACCAATTCTGCTAGCCACCCTCTGCACACTCTTCCTTCAAATCTCTTTTGGTGTGAGTTATACAAAGTCCACTTCTATTGTATGTCATCTAAGAACCTTCATTGGCTATAAGACAATTCCTTATAAGCAACTAGGCCTCTAGAACAAGCCTAAGAACATGGCCGGGGGTGGTGGTGGTGGCAAAAAAGCCCTGTGGAAATGTCTCCTTATACTGCAGGGAGGCACTGGTAAAGCCACTAACAAGTTCAATCCAAGCTCTGTATCCTCAGTAAACTCTGGTCCCACATACTGTCTAGGGCTGGCGGCTAGTGAGTGGGCTAGGATTTTCCACTTCTAAGTAGGTCAGGTGAGGTAGTAAAAATGAGCTTACTTCATGAAATCCATGGGCTGTCAGAATGCTGCGCACCAGGCGACTGTCCGTTCGTACAATCTTATAAGACAAATGATAGCGTTCTAAAGAAAAACATAGAATCAAATTTATTAACCTGCAAGTTAACTATAAAAACAAAATAAACTCTAAGACAGTGGCTTCATTATACTCAGTAACATTACCACTGCCATCCTTAAAGCTCCTTTACAAAGACTTGGGAGTGTAGCTCAGTGTTAAGCGCTTACCTGTTATGCAGAAAGGCCTGGGTTCAATTCCAGGCACCGCAAAACAAAAATATCTACTACGGGTTGGAGATTTAGCTCAGTGGTTCTGGTGCCTGCCTTGCAAGCACAAGGTCCTGAGTTCGATCCCCAGTAACCACATACAATGCTGGGCATGGGGACTCACACCCACCAGCAATTAATGCCACATACCACAGTGCCAGGCGTGGTGGCTCACACCTGTAATCCCAGCACTCGGGAGGCAGAGACAGGAGGATTGCTGAGTTCAAGGCTTGCCTGGACTACACAGTGAGCTCAGAGCCAGCCTGAACTACAAAGCAAGACCCTGTCTCAAAAAAAAAAAAAATCTACTATTGATAAACTATATTTGGGACCATGGGTCCAAATATCTGAGACTCTGGGGTTCACAAAACATGGATACTAGGAAAAAAATTATGTATTTGCCTTCATTAATTTCTAGTTAAAATTTTAACAAGATTGTATATATATAATGTACCAATAAAATGTACTAATAAAAATAATTTTAACAAGGCCTTCAAAGAGGAATGTGAACAATACAGCAGGTAGTGTTAAAATCTGTGATCCTGCTACCAAGAGGTATCAGATATTTTAATACCACTTCACAATTGTAACAATTCCTTCCGAACACCATTTTTACAGTGTTTGTAAATTATGGCAGTTAGTGACCTTTCACTATATGATATTATTTAATATTCAGTGAAAATGCATATATATTATAATTTTTAATATTTTAATTACTATATTTCAATTCAATTGATTTCCTTTGCAGTCATTTCTGGCTGGCTTTTTGTAAAATCCCCTTAACAACATTTACTGAGAAGAGCCCCGAGGCTTCCCCAGACTGCCAAGGAGACCCACAGTGCCTGAGAGACGACACGCCTGCTCCAGGCAGCTGTGTTTCCCATCATGCTGACTACCAGCATGTTGGAGGCTGCAGGTTAGAAACTGGTAGCCTGGGGCCCAAATCCAGTCAGCAGACATAGTCTGTTCATTCCTTGCAGTGCTCTAAAAATAAACTGAGTTCATTGCTAACTTTTCAAAATTGAAAGAATTATGAGCCAGTGATTTAACTCAGTGATTCCAGCATCTGCCTGACAACTGCAAGGTCCCGAGTTCAATCCTGGTACCACATACCACAGTGCCGGCCATGGTGGCTCACAACTGTAATCTCAGCGCTCAGGAGACAGAGGCAGAACAATTGCTGTGAGTTCAAGACTAGTCTAGGCTACATAGTGAGTTCAGGGCCAGCTTGAAGTACAAAGTGAGACCGTCTCAAAAATAAACAACAACAACAAATTGGAAGAATTAGGCAGGGATTTATCCTGAGTGGTACCACACGTATCTTGGAATCATGAGGGCCTGAGTTCAATCCCCAGTACATTAAAAAACAAAAACAAAAACAAAAAACTTGGAAGAATTAAGAAAAATCTGAACTTGGGGGCTTTTCTTGAAAAACTTGGCAACCTTGAAGTTCTTCTCTTCAATGTAAGTCACACAGAGAATTGTAACTGTTCATGAAGGAAAGGCCTATGCCATCCAATTCAGCCAGTGCCAAGTCTGCCTTTGCCATGCATACTTCCCACCTGGCTCCTGTAGGCACGTGTGCCTGCCAGCCTGGGAAGGAAATCTAACAGTCCTGAACTAGCCCCAAAGATGCCCATTTACCGTGGACCATTAAATTCAGTCTTTTTCTGTGTGTTACTCCACACTGAGAAAACTGGTTAAGAATTCTACAGAATGCTGGGTGTGGCGGTGTGCACACCTGTGATCCCAGCACTGAGGAGGCTGAAACACAAGGAGCACTATAAGTTTGAGGCCTGCCTGCACTACAAAGTAAGACCTACAGAACAACATTTTACAAGGATTGCATCGAGAAAATTTTCTGAGTAAGTATAGTACAGATCTTATAGCCAGGCTCTAGGACAATATTTAGCCTCCACTGTCAAAGATGACCATTTGAAGACAGCCATCTCTTTGTATAAGTTTATGTGAAAATACTCATCAACCACTGCTGCTCCTTGCCCAGGCCTGGCAGGGACTCGTGTGAAGTAGATATGGAAAGGCTGGCACAAACTAGCTGCACATTCTGTACCCTGTGTGCTTCTCCTTGTGGCAAACTTCTAATGCCCAGCTGCAGGCTTTTCCCAATGATCCACCACTAGTATGCTGCCTCCGCAATACAGTTAAAGAGAAACAGCATGGACTCCTAAGCATTCACTTCCGAGGAGAACAGAATGTCAGCATGGGGCTCTGCTCAGGAATATGGGTTTGAATTCCCAAAGGGAGATGTAGGGCACTAGGTGAACCTAACGCTAGGACCAAACAGAGGGAAGTGCTCAAAAACTGATAGGGAACATGTCACAAAGGGCCAAACTGGAGACAGTCTGAATATGATTTATTTTTTAACAGGGTCTCAGTGGGCTCCCCAGGCTGAGGATGGACTTTTAAGCCTACATCAGCCTCTTAGAAGAAATATTGAGAGACAGACTTAAAACGCACGTGTAAAGAGTTCATGAGGACGCACAGACAAGAAGGTGAGAAGGTATATAGAAATTCCACATTCCAAGGTAGATAGGCATTTATATGTCTGTATCATATTACAGTTCTGGTGGTCAGAAGACTAACACTAGTCTCTCACCAGGCTAAAATCAAAGCACTAACAGGGTTGTGCTCCCTTCTGGACTTGTGCCCTTTCTCCAGCTTCTAGTGGCCAGTTTGTGGCTTATGGCCCTCTTCTCTAATCTTCAAAGGAAATAATGGCAGATCTGCTTTTTCTCACCTTGTATCACTCTGGCCTGTTCCACCTCCTTATTCTACTTGGAAGGGCTCTTGCTCGACATACCTGGATAATCTAGGACAATCTCCTTACCTCAAAGATATCTGGGTACCAACTTTAATCCTTCTTTGCCACATGAGGTGGCATATTCACAAACTTCAAAGACTAGAATGTGAACATATTGGGGAGCTTACCATCGTCTATGCTGTGGACCCCAAACACTAATACCCCTCTAACGTGCAAGACACACTCAACCCAAAGTCTAAGTCTGAAATATCTTCTAAATTTACCAGCTGAAGACTCCCAAATCTTGCTGGGTACAGAAGCGCACACCTGTGATCCCAGCACTCTGGAGGTTGACAGAGGAAGGCTGCAAGTCCAAGGTCTGCCTGGGAAACTTAGGAAGACCCTATCTCAAAATAAAAACTAAACATAGGGTAAGGATGTAGCTCAGAGAAAAGGACCTGAGTTCAACCCCCAGTACCAAAACAGAACAGCAACAAAACCATCCCCAAATCTCATTTTCTAGACCAAGCATAGGTATGATTTACCCTGAAGAAAACCTGCTCCTTATCTGTGGACCAACAAAATAAGAACAAGTTATTTGTTTCCAAAAATACAAATACTGGTCCACCAGACAACAAGTATCTTGGTTTAAAATGGAAAAGAACAGAAGGAAAAATAGGAGTCATACCTCTTGATAATTTCAAAATCTATCCAAACAAACTCCATTACGTCTTAAGACTACAATACAGAGCTGTGTAATTCACAGGTCTTGCCTCAGGGCTTAAGCCTCTACCCTTGAAGC
The DNA here is from genome assembly GCA_004025085.1 of Thryonomys swinderianus. Lineage (NCBI taxonomy): Eukaryota > Metazoa > Chordata > Mammalia > Rodentia > Thryonomyidae > Thryonomys > Thryonomys swinderianus. The sequence goes on from PVIC010009930.1 coordinate 6,138, forward strand.
CAGCCTTCTTTTTTCATTAAAAACTACAACACTTTTCAGCTAAGTAGTTTTATCTGCTTGTTTCCTTCTTGTAGAATCTGGTGACCAGTAGCCTTTTGGTTTTTTTGTTTTTTTTTTTCTTTTTGTTGTTTGAGACAGGCTGTCGCTAATGTAGCACAGGCTGGCCTTGAACTCATAGCAATCCTCCTGTCTCAGCCTCCCAAGTGCCCAGATTGCAGGCATGAACCATCATGCCTGGCATCCAGCACCATTTTTGCTTTCATCCTTGGACTACTCCTTTTGTTACTGGATAGCCCCTTCTAAAAGTGACTCACTAAATTAAGCATTTTATGAGGTTCTGGGTTGTTCACCTCTCCTTCTGGAGTGAAGATTCCAGGTTCTTCTTGTCTTAAAAAAAAATTGAACAAAATGTGCAAAAAGCAGTGGCCAAGTTTATTCACAAAAGTAAAAGTAAAGACTGAGGGAGAAACTGGCACTGCAGAGAGAGCTTGGACTGAGTAAAAAGAGAAAAAGCAATAAAAGGACACCCTTGAGAGAGCAGGACAGGCTACTATGAAGAAAGTCACGATAACAAGTTATTGGTGTCTTTTATGCAATCCAAATTGAAAGAAAACCCCCAAGAACTTCTACATATGGGTCCTGAGAGTTGGTGCTGGGATCCCAAGCCTCTCAGGCTTACTTTAGATTTAGGCCAGCCTACTGAACGCCTGCTCAAGTTCTCACATGAAATCCATGTGCAGGGCTCTGGAAACTGTTTTGTGAACGTGTTCTGGGATCTTTGGAATTAACAGCATCTACTTTCCTAGCCAGTTTTGCCACATCCTAATATCCTACCTCACTTTCAGTCCAAGCTGCAATCTATCCGCTGGTATTATAAGTCGGGCTGGGGATTTAGCTCAATGGCAATGTGGCTCAAAAGCACAAGGTCCTGAGTTCGATCCCTGGTAAAGGTGGAAGGACACACCTCTTGTGCATGGATTCATTCCCTGAGCCAAGAAAGTCCTGATGGATCTTTCCGATTTAATTTCATCTGTAAGCTCCACATCCCTCGGTCTGCAGTCCTCTTCTCCACCTACAAAGCCAGCAGTTATGGGCCTACTCCTTCTCACGGGCATCCTCTGTCTCCCTCTTCCACTTCAACAGATGCTCATGATTACACTGGGCCCTCTTGGAAAATCTTAACCTAAACTCAACTGATGCCAAGCTTTAATTTCATCTATAATCTCAACTCTTCTTTGCCTTGTAAAGTATCATATTCATAGGTTCTGGAAATTCAGAGGAGGATTATTTTCAGAGGACCATTATACTGCCTAACAGAGAAAGCAAAGTTCTAGTTACAGAAAAGGTAGTTAATAAACATAGAAGGAAAGACAGAAATGGAAACACAACACTTCAGAATATAAGAGTAATTCAGACAAGAATCAGTGGAAACTAGCAGGTGATAGAAAACTGGAACTAGGATTCTCACACATCTTAAAATACTACTCTAGAGGATGTTATAACAATGGGGAAAATTTACATTCACAAAGAAGCAATCTGAACATTATCTTAACCAAATGATCAAACCCGTTGTTATGGTTTATACCTAGATATCTACCAAGAGCCTCATGAACTGATCGGTGGGGCTTTTAAAAGTAGATTATGAGGGCTGAATATTCATTGTTAGTAGGTAGGATCTGGTCAGAAGAAACTAGGGAGAGACCTCAAAGGTCGCTGGCTCCTCCCTTTCCTCTCTGCTTCCTGTGAGCCATGCTATAAGCACTCTTCTCCCCGCTTCCCCTGCCACTCCTGTCCTACCTTGGAGACAACTAACAATGGACAGAAACATGAGCCAAAATAAGCCTCTCCCTCCCCAAGCTGTGAGTACTCGGTGTTTTGAACTAGCAAAGAGAAAGTGACTGAGACACTTTCCATCACCAACAGTTCAAATAAGGACATTGTGTGCTTCTAAAACTGATGACTGAGAAGAATGCAACTTCATAACGTGATAGTCTCACATATTTTTTAAAACCTGAATCTAGACAAGGATACTAGGAAACTTAAGGATATCTATAAAGCAACCACTCTAAAATCTACTGAAAAGTCAACATTATGGAAGATGAAAAAAAGTCTAATTAATAGCTATAGATTAAAGAACAGTATAGAAGTACGTATAGAATGTAATCTTTGATAAGATCCTAGATATAACACAACCATGAAGGACAACAAAGCAATGTACATAAGGACTTTAGATCAGAGAGCAGTATTTTACTGATTATAATACCATGTTGCAACAGAAGATGCCTTTGTTCTCAGGAGATGCCTGTTGAATAACACACAAGGGCTAGGGGGCTCGGAACTAATGCTCCAGTGGTTCTGAGAGGCAGAGAAGCTAATATGGCAAAATGTCTTAACTGGTGAAAGCAGACAAAGAGTATGTGCTGTATAGATTCACCATATATTTTGTGCAACTTGTCTAACTTTAATCTTTCTAAATAACATGTTTGTAAAACTGAAAGAAAAGGGGCTGAGGATTTAGTTCAAGCGGTACCATGCCAACCTTGGGCGCACAAGGGCCCAGGTTTGATTCCTGGTACTGCAAAAAAAAAAAAAATCTGAAAGAAAATCAGATCCTTTCATTCTAACTATGATCACTGTCTCCACTTTCATCCATGTGAGAACCACAAAACTATCAGCTACATAGTTCTTTCTAGAATTGAGGACAGCGCCTGACTCTGCACCATCTCCAGTGCAGGGCTCCCAGGTCAGGCCATAGGACAGTGACCTGGAAGGTGTGGGAAGACAGTGCTGGCCTGGGGACAGCGAGAGCAGAAGGAGCAAGGAGAGAAAGCACGACCCGAGAGCCCAACTGTCAGACTCAAACCCTGGTTCTACCCCTTCCTTTCTGCGACCTTCAGTGAGTTATTTAATTTCTCTACTGCGCAGATGACCTCAGAAAACAATTGTGAACACTCATGAGATGCTTCAGAACAGTTGTGGCTACATAGTTATTTTTACATAGCAAACAGTAAATATATGGTAAATCAGTTGTACAAAAAAAAAAAAATTAAATGCCGTGAAAATTCCTTCTCCTTCTAATAATGAAGAAAACTGCAATGTGTACCACATTCAGTGGCAGTCCTGTTCCCTACAGTACTGAGTACTAAGCAGTGACTGACCCCTTCTAACCCATACAACCTAACTGTACCCCAACTCAGACACATCACACGTTCCGAAAAGAGAATGCAGGAAAATTGAATAGAATGACATAAAACAACCACCACTGCTCAGGATTTTAACTTACTTTCAAGTTCTGTGTCCAATAGGCCTTTTTGTCCAGTAATGCTGATGAGCTATACTTCACTTTAGACCAAAGACTATAAATTAGTGATCTAAGCCAGTCCTTGCCTGTAGATAGGACCTGTTTAACATCTGCGTATTTTAAAGTAAAAGTGAATTACTAGTTAGATGCTGGCCTTTAAAAATTAAGTGAATCCACATAAAAGTCTAGCTTCCTGCTGGGCATGGTAGCACAGGACTGTAATCCCAACACTTGGGGGCTGAGACAGGAGAATCCTTGTGAGTTCAAGGCTAGCCTGGGATACACAGTGAGTTCAAGCCACCCTAAACTACAAAACAAGACTCTATTTAAAAAAAAAATTTTTAGTCTTTTGAGATGGGGTCGCGCTTTATAGTTCAGACTAACCCTGAACTCACTATGCAGCTCAGACTAGCCTCGAACTCTCAGCAATCCTCCTGCCTCTCCCTCCCAAATGCTAGGGTTACAGGCATAAGCCACCATGCCAAGCTGAAGTAAGACTCTCTTAAAAAAAAAAAAAAAGAAGTCTACCTTCCTGAACTGCTCTTGCAAAGCCTGGCAACCATATTATGACAGTCCATTTTATATGTCCACCTGACTAGGTCACAGGATGCCCAGATACGTGATAAAACATTATTTCTGGGTGCCTGTAAGGCTGTCTCCAGGGACATTAGCATTTATTTTATGGCCTGAGTAAAATCCCTCCCAATACTGGTGGGCATTGCCAATCCCATGAAGGCTGGGAAGAGAGCACAGAGGTGGTTAATGCTCTGTCCCGATCTGACTGTTAAGCTGAGATGAACATTTCTGCCCTTGGCATTCTTAGTTCTGAGGCCTTCAGATTCACAGGGACCATCCCATTGCCGCCTGGTTCTAGGGCCTTGAAACAATAGTCCCACTTTTCCAGGGTTTCCAGCTGCAGACAGCAACTTATGCGGCTTTCAACTTTCATAACTGTGTGCCAGGGCTGGGGATGTAGCTTAGTGGACCTGAGCTCAAACTCAGGACCTTGTGCTTACCAGGCAGGCACCACTGAGCTACATCCTTGGCCCCACAATACCAAATAATTAACAGTGGAATCAAAAAATATTCAACAGATAATCAGAAAAAGTCAGATGGGCCTCCAATGGAGAGATCAACAGGAGATAATTATTGTCCCAGATAACTTCTCAAGGAGATTTAACCTCAGGCTTAGGATCAGATTTTATGTCTGCATCAGCTATTTAAGAGAGCCCAAAGAAAGTGTCTCAGACCAAGAATATTTAACAGTTCAGAAAACTGGGGCAGTAATTGTTCTTTTCATAAAAGGTGAATTACCAAATCTCAAAGATCTGAGAAAAACAGAGAAAATCTTAAAGATAAAATTTAAGAAAAGTTTAGTGGATTTTACACCATGGGACTCTGTAAAGAAAAAAACAAACAGGGGCCGGAGGGTTAGCTCAGTGGTTCCAGCGCCTGCCTCGCAAGCGCAAGGACCTGAGTTCGATCTCCAGTCACCACATATAATGCTGGGCATGGAGACACGCCCACCAACAATCAATGCCGCATACCACAATGCCGGACGTGGTGGCTCACGCCTGTAATCCCAGCACTCAGGAGGCAGAGACAGGAGGATTGCTGAGTTCGCGGCGGCTTGCCTGGGCACCATAGTGAGCTCAGGGCCAGCCTGAACTACAAAGCGAGACCCTGTCTCAGAAAGCAAAAAAAAGAAAAAAACAAACAAAGACTTGGCACTTGTAGAAAACAGTAACTGATTGAAAAGTGGGACAGCAATATCAACGGATAGTGTTTTGCAACAAATGATGGGCAATCTAAAACATGAAGGGTCTGCTTAGTGCTATAGGACATGTAGGTTATTTCACATGACAAGCAGAACAAAAGAAGCATGCTTTGCAGGGCTTCCTTCCTTCTCCCTCACCTCTGACATTTAGGCTCCAGTCCTACTTAGTGGGAGTTTCTCAGCAGAGTCTTCAAATATTCAGCCTTCAAAGAACATGAAGGCACTACGTCCCTTTAAGTGGTAACCTAGCAACTTGCTGAGAGGATTAAACACAAGGACCAATGGGGAGGGGGTAGCCCTCAAATCCCAAAGGCAGACTGACAGTTCTCTGAGCTCCTGGCTTATTATGGGGTGATAACAAATCTTAAAGTCATCTAAAAGTAGAGTGGACCCTATTCAACAAGTGAGTAAACAGTACAACTTTTGAGGGTCTACTATGTGCCACAAGAATTAATCACATTTGCTCCTCACAGTGCCTGTAAGGGACATAGTATCCCCATCTAGCTAGCAATAAAACTGGGTAACAAAGTTTAAGTGATTTTTCCAAGACTCACTGCTAGAAATTCCCAAAGCTGAGATATGAACCAATAACAGAGAATCCAAGTATGGACTTTCTACCATAACATATAACAGTTCTGATCCGAGCATCTCTGAAAACAGCCGGTCAGGACTCAGAGCACAGCTCAGCAACACACAGATTCAGTGCACTCTCTATCAACCCCAATAGCCAATCTTCACAGATGGAAAAAATTCACCCTAAGATTCATACAGAATTTAAAGGATCCTGAAAGTCAAAACTACCTTGAAAAAGAATAGTGTTAGAGGCTCCCTACTTCTCTATTTCAAGACTTCACACAAAGGTGCAGTAATTGAAACAGTATGAATTACCTTAAAAATGAATGTATAGTCAGTAGCATATTAAAAGAGTCCACAAATCTATGGTCAGTTGATTTGACTGTAGAACCAAGACTATTCAACAGGGAAAGAACTTTGTCTTCAACTAATTGTGCTGGGACAACTCCATGTCCATGTACAAAAGAATGAAGGTGGAATTTCACCTACCATGATATAAGAAAATGAACCCAAAATGAATCAAGACTATTTAGCTCACTGAGCGTGGTGGCACACACCCATCATGTAGGAGGCTGAGGCAGGGGGATTACCCTGAGTGCAAGGCCAGCCTTAAGTAAAGAGCGAGACTCTGTCTCATAAAACAAGACTCAACAAGACTATTTAACTCTAAATATAAGGCCTTAAACTACTAAACTCTTAAAAAAATATGTAGGGAACCACAACTTTAGCTTAGACTATGGCTTCAAATATGACACCAACCACATAAGATACAAAAGCAGAAAATACACTGGGCATCATGAAAACTAAAAGCTTGTGCTCACAGAAAAATAGCCAACAGAATGCAGAACATGAAAAACAATTCACAAAATAGGAAGATCATGTATCTGAGGATATAGGTATCTATCATATGGGGGCGGGGAATTAGTTCAGTGGTTCTAGCATCTGCCTGACAAGTGCAAGGTCCCAAATTTGACCCAAGGTACCACATACCACAGTGCCGGGTGTGGTGGCTCATGCCTGTAATCCCAGCACGCAGAAAGCAGAGGCAGGAGGAATGCGGAGTTCGAGGCTTGCCTGGGCTCCATACTGAGCTCAGGGCCAGCCTGAACTACAAAGTGAGACTGTCTCCAGAAAAAAAAAAAAAAATCCATAATACACAAAGAACTCTACCTCAACAACAAAAAAGACAACTCAATTTTAAAAATGGGTAAAGTCCTTGAATAGACATTTCTCCAAATATATACAAATAGCCAACAAACTCAAGAAGACACTGAAGTCATTCGTCATAAGGGAAAGTTAATCAAAACCATAGCGCTTCACAAGCCATAAAGCAAAAAATAACAAATGTCATTGAGGCTGTGGAGCAGCTGCACCCTTATCCACTGCTGGTGGAAATGTAACACGGTGCATCTCCTGGGGAAAACAGACTGGCTGTTCCTTGGTTAAACAGAATCACCTCACAGTTCCATTCCTGGGTAATATTCAAAAGGAAGACAAAGCAAAACTTGTCCACTACAGCAGAGGTACTCACAACAGGCAAAAAGTGGAAACACTATAAACGTCTATCCCTGAAAGACAGGCAAGCAGAAGGTTGTATAAATCTCTGGAATATCATCTAGCCTTAAAAAGAAAAGGACACAGGGCCAGAGGATTAGCTCAGTGGTTCCGGCGCCTGCCTCGCAAGCGCAAGGTCCTGAGTTCGACCCCCGGTAACCACATACAATGCTGGGTATGGAGACTCATGCCCACCAGCCATCAATACCACATACCACAGTGCCGGGCATGGTGGCTCATGCCTGTAATCCTAGCACTCGGGAGGCAGAGGCAGGAAGATTGCTGAGTTCGAGGCTTGCCTGGGCTACATAGTGAGCTCAGGGCCAGCCTGAACTACAAAGCGAGATCCTGTCTCAAAAAAAAAAAAGAAAAAAGGAAAAAAAGAAAAGGACACACACATATGCTCCACCATGGATGGCCTTTGAAAAATCGCTATATGAAAGAAACCAGACACGAAAGGCCACCAGGTATATGATTCGATCTAAAGGAAACTGCCAGAGTAGAAAGTAGATCAGTAGCTGCTCTGGACCAGTAGGATCAGGGAGTGGGGTGTGACTGCTGAAAGGGGATGGGCTTTACTTTGGGGTTGCTGAAAATGTCTTCAGACTGAAGAGTGGTTGCACATTATGAATATACCAAATATCCACGTAGTACACACTCAAAAATGGTTAAAATGATAAATTTTGCCATGTCTATTTATCACAATTTAAAAACAAAATACGTACACGTCATTCTGAGAAAATTCAGAAGAAAACATATGCAGAAAAAAACTTAAATTCTTTCAGGTAACAGATCCTTTCCCATGGATGAGGCCATTTCACTTAATTTTTCCAGACAAATTGTCAGGGTCATGCCCAGCTTTAACCTCTGCTGGACATGTTAGCACCTACCTCCAATTATTCGCATATTATTGTCCTTTGTCAGAATAGCTTCAGCATGAAATACCAAAACAGGAATTCTTCTGCAGCCTCCTGTCCACATGATACATGGATGATCCCTACAACCATTAGAAAAAAGGCCTTGTTAATTTACAGCTCAAAATCTGAATTAACTGCTGAAGTATATTATTATGGTTTCTTCTCAATTTTCCCCTTCCTTCTGGAAAAAGAAGCCCAAATATCCAGTGGGAAATAATTCATCATCTCCTGTTTTTTGCCATGTATTAAGATTAATTCCATGGCTCTTCCAGGGATGGATCTTGATTACTTTCAGCCAATCAAAGCACCACTCAGTTATAAGTGATTGGTTCATGGAGGGGCACATAAACCAATGAGAGCCTGTGAGAAATAAGGAAACGTGAGAAAGGGATGCTTCCTTTTCCTTCTGTAACAACTATGGGTAACAGTTTCCTGTTTCCCTTGCTGGTTTAGAATGAGAATGAAAAGTCTGGAACTGTAACAGTCACTCTGTGACACTGAGGACGATCCTGGAGCTGATAGTAAAGGAGGAAGTCAGAGGGCACCTAACTGCGAAAAGGAGGGAAATGACATCATGGGTAATGAAGCCGGTGTTGCACCATCAAGTCTTGCCTCAGTATGAGTTAATTCCCTTTTTTTATTAAGGAAATTTGAATTTATTTTAATTCCTTGACACACAAACAATCCAAACTAATAAATAAACAATAATTTATATTTTTCCTTTTACACACTATAGTTCCTTTTCAAGCCAATTGGATGACCCATCCAAAGATTCAAAACTAAGAACTCTAAATTAATATAAGTATCCCAATTAAAATCACATATTTTACAGAAAACTTACGTTAAATAGAACAATACATATTTTCCTCTAGTATAAAACCACAGAGCAGAAAGGGACTTCCAATTATATTCTTTTCCTACCCTCAGGAAAGTTAAGTACTCTTAGCTATTTTCTGAAAGATTAGGATATTCTTCAACCTCTTAAGGGCAGGAAGGTAGGAAGGAAAAATGATTAAATGAAATTGAGTCTCTGGTCTGCATTAGCCAGCTAAGTGTTTATGCAGGTATTTGAACGTTGGGTCTATGCTTGTTCTACTCTGCCGTATTAATGCATTTCAGTGAAGTTTCTGTACACTGAACACTTAAACTTGACTCTGAGAACTTAAACTCATTAATTCCTTCAATGGAGTAAGATCCATTTAGCCAAGATTCACTTCACTCTTCAAAATTCATCTGACCACAGCCTTTAACAAAAACCACACTCCAAATCTCAGAGCCAAGACATATCCACCTAACCCAAGCTTTAAGAGCATGCAGAGGCAGGCTGGTAGGCTCAGAAGTTAGGCAGCCTTTAAGTCTTGCCTTGAGCAGTTTTTCAGCAAAGAACCTCTTACTTACTTCATTTCCTGTTTTCTAGAAATGGAAATGGATGCTTATTGTTCTTGCTCTTGTGTTTGGGTCATAGCACCCATTTGTGAAAAATGGTGTTTACAGGGTACAGTGTTAGCATTAAGGATTTTTATGTGGGGGGGGGGCTTGCTTGCTCTTTAATCTTCAATACTTGTAAAATGTGAGCATAGGGCCAGAAAATTCCTGTGATCTCTTCTAAATACAAGTGTTCCACTAGTTTTTTGTCAGTGGCCACAGGCAAGAGCAAGCATCCTAGGCTACAAAGTCTTGGACGGAAACTTTGGAAACGCTCCAAAGTTCCTTGTCATTCTAGCACTAGCTACAAACTGGCACCACTGTCCTTAGCATCTGCAAACAATGGATTGCTGCTACAATAAAAAATGACAAGAAGCAGGAACACAATGAATAGATACACAGGCGGGGAAGAGCCAAGGCCCCTTCTATTCTCTCTGTGGGAATTCACATCCCTGACAAAGAAATCCTTCGCTGATAACCTATGAAATATAAAAGGATAGTCAATTAAGAAATGCTAAAGGCAGATGCTAAATTGTCATTAAAAGTGTGCTCCCACCAGGTGGTGCTAAAGGGAAAAAAATCAAAATGAAAACTGAACACTGGGGCTTTAAATTTTCATTCACATCAGAAACTTCTGTGTATTAAGAAAAATCTGCTTTTTGGGGCATGAAAGAACAAAGAACTTGAGTGATCCATTGCTAAAGTAGGCCAGTTTTTAGCGCACTATGTTGAAAGCCTAAGAAGACTTTGGTTTTTAGGAAGGGCGATTTCATGAGAAATACAAACTATTCCCTCCTGGAAGCAGCCTACATAACTCAAGGACAGAGACAGCAGCGTTCGTATCACGGCTCCTATGTCTTCTTCAGAGTGCCACCTTTCCCATGTCTGCCCCTCTTTCTGAGCCACCCGCCATGGCCCACCTCACACCTCAGCTCCTCCAGCCTGTGTGATGCCCTCCTTCTCTAACCTCCTGCAGCACTCACTGCATAACTGTTCTGACGTAAAGCTAATTTCTATCACACAGATGATAGAAATTAAAGTTTCTAGGGCTGCGGTAGCTCCGCATTAGAGCATTAGTGTAAACTTGTACTAAGAAAAAAAATTTAAATAAGAAATTAAGGTCACTATATTATTTTTTCAGTGACTAAAGAAACCTGACATCACATCGCTTCTCGGCCTTTTGGCTAAGATCAAGTGTAGAAACCTGACATCAGGTTCTTTTTTGCTTTTTTCTTTATTTCTTTGCCTAGGAAGGCATGCTAGGCAAGCACTCTTGGCCTGAGATGTACCTCCAGACTTCTATATCAAGTTCATACAATAAAGCTTCCATATCTACATATAAATTTACACCTAGGATCCCTGTGCCAAATATAGTAGTCTTTTTACATGTACTATTTGAAATACCACCTTGCAAAACAAGGACTGGACCGTTTCTAATCCTGCAGCCCAAAACTGCAAGGCATTATACTTCAAGAAAGCCTAGGAATCTACAAAGAGCTGGCAGATGTTTGTGGATATCTATCATTGTGTTGATAGATGTTTTTTTTAAAGAAAAATAGTGCTAGCACTTGGACCCAAGGCCTGATGCATTCATTCTACACAAGCACTATCATTGAGCCACATTCCTGACCACAAATGCATATATTTGGATCAAATCAACACAATTTTTAAAACAAAACCTATCTATACATCTTTAGATGGTTTAAGATCTTCTAAGTTCCAAAACTTTTACAATATAAGCCACCACCCCAAATGTGAACAAAATTGATTTAAGCTTCCAAATGTATAAAACAAGTATCTGACAGACAAGATGTAAACTGAGAAACAAATAATAGTTAAAAATTGACAGCAAGGGCCAGAGGGTTAGCTCAGTGGTTCCGGCGCCTGCCTCTCAAGCACAAGGTCCTGAGTTCGATCCCCAGTAACCACATATAATGCTGGGCGCGGAGACACGCCCACCAGCAATCAACACCGCATACCACAATGCCGGACGTGGTGGCTCACACCTGTAATCCCAGCACTCAGGAGGCAGAGGCAGGAGGATTGCTGAGTTCGCGGTGTCTTGCCTGGGCACCATAGTGAGCTCAGGGCCAACCTGAACTACAACGCGAGACCCTGCCTCAAAAAGGAAAAAAAAAAAAATTTGACAGCAAGAGTTTGAAAAAAGAAAAGCAAAAAGCCCATGAATTTGGACTCTGGACAGGAGTATCTTAAAATACATCGATATTTTCACTATGTTTTATTAAAAATAATCATTTCTCTATGAATACAAGCAACAAACTATCTGTGAACAAGTGCTACACCCACAAATAAGAGATTATAATAGAATAAAAGACTAATTTTGAAAATGGAAAGACTGATCGTTGAAGCAGAAATTAAAAATTTTTGTAAGATGGTAAAAGGCAGCATACTGCAAACAAAATGGGACAAGGCAAAATAACCAAGGGAATTATTCATTTAATTATCCCAAAAGAGAATGACCCAAATATTGTCAAATCATTATTATTTTCTATGACCTAACAATGAGAAGGCTTTCTTCAAAGCTTTATTAACGCTTCTATAATTTTCTTTAAATACTAATCTCCCACCTTATAAAAAGTCTACCATAAATCAAATATGTAAGAACTGTGCCTTACATTTGTATGGTGTTTTATAATTTACCAAACAATCTCACAAATATTATACTATTTGATCCTAACCCTGTAAAACAGTGTGGGAGATATTATTCTTGCTATTCCTGTTTTTCAGGTTACACACTATGCATGTATCCAAACGTATACATAAAATATATTAACTTTAAGCAAGATCCTCTATTTTGTGTCAAATAGTAGCATTAAGGGAGAAAAAAATGGCAAAACCCTTCAAAATCCAGGAAAGCTAAATCTGAATCTCAACCCACCACTCCATGTAAGGGTCCCTGAGGAAGTTTCTTGATCCTTCTAAGAATGAGTTTAGTAAAGTGTAACAATGTAATGCTTTTGGATTAAATAAAATACAAAGGTTTAATCTTCAGAATAAATGAGATAGAGAGCCCTTACTATCCTCTGTAATAGCTGTACTCATCAGTATCATTCATTTTATTATGAAGGTCAAGCAATCAAGAAAACTGACTCTTGATCTAATGGAACTCAAGAAAGCAACTGTGGTGCACAGTACACAACACAGGCTATAGAACTCTGATAGTTTGGTCCAAGTTGCTATGGTAACCTGACTTCTTTATATTGCCACCATTCTATCACTGTAAAGGCTGTTGAGAAAACTAGCATAATATAATCAACATCACAGAGTTTGGAGAACTATTTTTCCCCAATATCTAAAAATTTTAAAATCTTCTACACTGGAACTTCTGATCAAAAGATCACCAAGAGTGATTCCCTGCTTTTTTACATGTAGCACTGATGTTCGCCCTCAAGTGCAGAAACAGAACTTTATCTCACTTCTGATAGCTGGTAGGAACTGAGCAATAATTTAAATTTTTAAATTAGATTGTGGATAGAAGCTAAAGCCAGACTCAGATGCTATCAAAGGAAAGATACATAAGGTAGAAGAATATATGAGAAAAAGAAGCTACTTTTCACCCTTACAGCAAAGAGCCCAAAGCAGGGTTGCTGGTACTTACTCTTTTCTTACCACCTCCTCATCCTCTGAGGGTGACATGGCTTCCTCCAGGTCCCGGGCCATCACGACTGGCATTTCCCTCAGGGTCTGTCATACAGTCAGCCAACAGGGGCCTCAGAGACCTCTCCTTGCAGATTCACTGCATCAGACAATGTGGGTGGCATAGATTCCTGCAAGAAAGTGAAGTGATCTAGAACACAACAGCTCTGTATTTCTTGATTTTGCTGATCTTCCAAATAATGAAAGTGTGTATCATCCTACTGGTGGGTAGTCTCTAGAAGATTACCTCTGTCACAGAGCCTCACAAAAAAGTCAGGATTTTTTTTTAAGCATACTGCCTGTACATATATAAGAGCTGTTATTAAGTTTGTTTCTCGTGTGTCCTTTACACACAGGCAAGATGCCATCATGTTTCTAGTCAAACCAATTCAATTAAACTATTAACAAATATATTTCCCCTAGTCAAGGGTCATATAGCTGGGGGGGGGGGCAATGCCCTTTCAGGTTACATTATTCTCTCAGTAAAAATTGCAACAAAAATCACAAAAATCTGAACCTTAAATATACAATAAAGTTAAAAAAAACTTCCAACACAATATTTTTAACAAAATATTATTCCATAGGAAAAAAAAATACATGCCCACTGTTTTATGGGAGAAAAAAGAAACTGCATACACTGTCATGAAAATGAAAATGTTTAAATAACTATAATCCCATTACTCAGAGACATGTCAATCTTTCCAAACTTTATATTGCTCTATAAACTCATCATTACCGATCCTGATAAAGATCCCTACAGATCTTCAGCAGGATTCCCAAAGGGATTTCCTGATCTTCCCAAAATATTCCAAGTCCTTTAACTTTGCAACAAAACCTGCAAGCGAGGAAAGGATGCCAACCTTTCTTAAAGCTCTGTACAAAGGACAGAGCCGGCTCTTGGGAGATTAAGGGCTCTCACCTCACGGGAGTTCTCGTCCTACAGGGACATGCCCTCAGTGCCACGCCCAGCTCACCCCAATCCCTGGTAGGTCTGCAGCTGCTCCCCTCTGGGAGGACGCGGCGACTCTGCCGCAGCGATTCAGGCTGGCGCGCCCGGAAGCTAAAAGCTGCTCCAGGACTTTTGGAGGGAAGTGGAGGGCGCCTGCCCAGAACCAGAGCGAACCTCCCTTGGGTAAAGGGAGCGCGCGCGGGCGCCAGGATTTACCTGTCTCATCTTCCCATGGCTCGGGGCTGGCAGGCGGGAACCTCGCTCTGCGCCTACTCGCTCCTCCTTCCCCAGCCAGGCTCACAGCAGCCGCCGACTGCTGCTTGCCCCGTTACTACAACAACCAACAAGCAACCGCCTGCTGGGAGCCACTGCGCAGGCGCACATCACCTGGTGCAGACCACCCCTGGGCTGCGGACGCAGACGGATGTCGTCATCGCGACGCAGCGCGGGCACAAAACCCTGCCCAAGGCAGAAGTCTTGACTTCTTTTATCCTCCCTTTTCTTTCTCCGCCCCCTAAAAGGTTGACTTCAAACCCAGCGTCCTGCCAAGCTCAACAAAGGGTATAGTGAGTAGGAGACGAACCAGGCAGAGGTTTAGGCAGCGGCAACCGCTGATTGGCAGCAATGGGGTTCACTCCCCATCTCCTGCTCGAGCTAAACCAGCCCAGCCAATCAGAGAGAGGGCTGTCGGGAACGACCCAATCCCGGGGCAGGTCTACGGGCGGGGGCGGAAACAAGTGGCTCAGGTAGACCCGGGACTGGAGCTGTCCTGGGGGAGCTTGTTTGGTGCTGCTGCGGTGCTGAGGGTCGGATCGCCAGGTAGGAGGATTTGGAGAAGGATGTAGCTGTCTGTGTCTATGTGACTAAGAGGATCTGGGGAATCTGGAAAAATGAGGGTTATCTGGGGGGCTACCTTTTGGGGAAAAGAAGTTCAAGAGGCCAGGAGAAAAGGGAGCCACCGCAGGAAGATAGAGAGGGCTTAGTAAGTTCGGAGAACGAAGGACTAGATGAACGAACGGACAGTGACCTTAGCACTGCAAGAAGCCTTCGCTTCTCTTGTGTAGTTCCAGTAATCCTTGAGGGAGTTGTGTGTACCCCCATTTTGCAGATTGGGCTGCAAAATGTTAATTAGTTACCCAGGGCCAGATAACTATCGAATGGTAAGGTCTAGATAATGGGGTTGAGGAACTGGCCAGAGCAATTCGGAAACTCAGGTTGTCTGCTGGGATTAGTAAATTCTGCTGGAAAGTGGGGTGGTGAGTGCAGCGAGCATCCATGCAGCTTTTGAAACCCTAGGAGGAGATCTGACTGTCCTGTTGAGAGAAGGGAAGATGGATCATGGCCCAGGCAGTGACTGCGATGTCTAACAGACCCGTGTTCCCTCTCCCCTTGAACAGGACACCTTCATGACCCATGCTTACCTAAGGGATTAATCAGTTCACCCTTCCTCCTCTAGAGCTCTTTTTTGCCTGGATTTTGGTGCTTCACAGTGCCTTGGGCCATTGCTGACTTTAATACCTATCTCAGCTGGGGAGTGTGGGACCATACTGAAACTTCTACTGCCAGAGTGGGAAAGAAACCCTGATAGTTATTATCACTTTGGGCCCAAGAAATTAATTTGACCATGGGCCTAACTGTAGCAGTGGTGGTGATGGGAGGAAGTCTATTCCTTAATTATATTCTTTATCTAAATAGGATTTATTTAAATCAAGCTGATTGGAATCATTACTCAACAAGTGTTGATCTAAGTTTAAACAAAAGTATATAACCAAATTGTGTTTTTACTTACAATGTGAGGCAAGCATTGGAATGACTGAGCTAAATCCTGGACCCTCTTACAATTTGAAAACAATGGAAATGATGATGCTTGTTTTCCTCAAAAATAGGAACTTCCTCAAAACATTTTCAGTGAGGCAGTTTGATGGTTCTTGTCTTAATTCTGCCACAATTAATTCTGTCAACCTCAAGCAGATCACTTACATTTTCTGTCCCAACTTGCTTATAAAGTAAATACTAATAGTATCTGCCTACTTTGTAAAGATTAAATGAAATAGTATATCAAGTGCTTGGTACAGTAAATAGCTGAAGTGCTGAATAACTGATAGCTATCACTGTTTTTCTTGGTGTCACGATCCACACCAAAATTGTTTTCTTTCTCCATGTAATCTTACTACCTCTAAAGTCACAGCAGTTTCTTTCCTTTCAACTTTCAGATTGTTCTAGTTTATGAAGCGTGATGAGTCTGAAAAGCAGAGAGAACGTAAAGATATAAATGGAGCATCACACCATAGGTTTTACTAACTGTATAGGGCTTCTGTAGCATTGGCATGATCTGTCATCAATAACCAGGCGGGTATCTGTGAGTAGATTTATAGTCATTTTGGAAGCTGGGGGTGGTGGCTGGTAGTCCCAGCACTCTGGGAGGCTGAGGCAGGAAGATTACAAATTCAAGACCAATGTGGGCAACTGAGTGAGACTTTGTCTCAAAAACAAAACACTGGGAAATGTTTATCAGTGTGAAGGCCCTAGGTTCAATCTCCGGCACTCTGGATAGAAAAAGGGAGGGAGGGAGGGTGGAAGAAACGAAGGAAAGAAGGACCTATTTCAGTCACTTGCATAAAAGGCAAAGATACCGAGTAGTGATTCTCAAGAGAAAAGAGTCCTCATTTAGGGTGATACTGTATTTTGGATCAATTACTTGGACAAAGATGAGTACTGCGTGACGTACTGCAGAGTATATAATTCATTCATTACTATTAGTGTAACAGAGTACTGAGGCCAATTTCCATAAACCTTACTCGGAATTCCATTCTACTGCTTTATAGTAATACTCGCAAACCTCCTTTTCTTCTGTTCCCTTTCTTCTCTCCATTTTTCCCTGCCAGATTTGTCATTTCCACCCTTTGTATTATTTAGCCCTCGTCACTCAGTGAATGTTGCACACTTTGGTTTAGGGTAAAAATTCACAGGCAGCAAGTTAGCTCGTGAAGCAAGAGAGGTTTGCTAAGCCAGGTAATTCAGGAACCTAAGAACTGAACTGCAAATATGAGACCAGCCTGGACATGTTAGCAAGATCTCATCTCAAAAAAAGAGAATAATGTGTTCAGAAAACTAGGGGTGGATAGTTCTAATGGAGTTGGAGAAGAAATCATAATGTGATTGGCCAGTTAAGCTTAGTAAAGCCCTCATAAGTGGGACTCAGTTCGATCCCAGGCTAGTGAGAGAGCTTCTGGGGAAAGTGCACTAATCTGCATTGTCCCATATTCTCTGCCTTTGTTTTTAAGGCAAACACCCTCTCAGACGTGGGGTCATCATGAGCCGTTTCCTCAATGTATTACGAAGCTGGCTGGTCATGGTGTCCATCATAGCCATGGGGAACACGCTCCAGAGCTTCCGGGATCATTCCTTCCTCTATGAAAAGCTCTACACTGGTAAACCAAACCTCGGTAAGAAGCCAAAGAACCTCATGCTATTCAGGAGAGGCCCCGCTGTGGTTTCCAAGCCAGGCTGTATTTCAGAACCAGCCAGGAAACTTACAAACAAAGGACAAGGTATAAGCTACCTATTTTCCTCTATGAAATCCTAATTACTGAACATAGGGACCTGAAATCTAGTTTGGAAAACCTCCAGGTGATTCTCAGGCTGCCCAATCAAGCCTTTGGTACCCCTTGGGTAACAGGCTGTGTGGAGAACACTTGACCCTTTTCCCTCAAGCAGCTCTGGATAGCTGTACATTCATTTCACGCTGTGCTGGACAGTTAGTGTGTTTTACAAAAGGCACTTTAATGCATGGGAGCCCCCACTGGGCAACTCTGGGGTGCATGACTAGAAACCCACACAGAAGCAGGTTGTGGCACGTGCAGTTTACATTCCACGTTACAGTCAACAGTTAATCCCAGGTTTTTCCAAATCACAGAGGAGTCCTTGAGCAGATAGCTGAATCCCTGAGTCAGTCACCCTGGACGAACCCTCTGAATGCTCACAGCAGCCTTTCCTGCCCTCCCAGCCTCTCTAGTGGGTGTATTTACACTGCAGCATGCTCTTTGTCTGGCTGTTACAGGGGTGCTTTGAGCTGCAGTGTTGTTTCATAGCGGCAAACAGTCCTCTGTCACATTTATAGCTAACCTCGATTCAGGATCTGACCTAGCTCATTTCTTCTGCAACATCTGGGTGTAAAATGAAATTAAATAGGCTAAGGCTTATTTTAAACACAATTCAAATATAACAGAAGTAAAGAACCTGGAAAGTGAGTAGGAAAATTCTACTTTTTTCACCTTCAAATGCTGTCCTCAGATGGTTGTGGAACCCTGTATATGTAGGTGAGATTTAAAAAATTCCCTGATCTGGCTCTTTAAATTTAAAATTGACACAGAGAAACTCAGAGGCCATGGGACTTGCTGTAAGTCCTTTTCATTCAAAACAAAACAAAAAACAAATCCATCCAGTCAGTTTTAAAGAATGTAACCCTCTGCCAGGTGTGGCAGCTCACATCTGTAATCTCAGCACTCGGGAGGCAGAGGCAAGAGGATTGCTGTGAGTTAGAGGCTTGCCTGGGCTACATAGTGACCTCAGGGCCAGACTGAAGTACAAAGTGAGACTTTTTAGAAGGAAGGAAGGAAGGAGGGAGGGAGAGAGAGAAAGAAGGAAAGAAAGAGAAAGGAAGGAAGGAAGGAGAGAAAGAAAGATGGAAAGAAACCCTCTGGAGCTAATATAGACATTTGGTTAATGTCTGGAATTTGTTTTCTTTCTCACTACCATCTACAAATCTCCCTGTTATGAATTTGGTACAGCTATCTGGCTTTTCTCCCCGGGCTAAAATATCCCCATAGCTCAGGTAAACATTAAAATTCTTTCAGCTATCAGTCTTGTCCCTTGAGATTTCTCTTGCTCAGCAGGGACAAGCCAGCAGAGGAAAGCATTGCTTTCACTATTTTGGCATTTCCAAGTCACTGGCTGCTCAGGTCAGTGGCTGCACATTTATTTTATTTTATATTTTTAAATTGAGTTTATTGGTACATTTTAAGTATATACTATAGTCACATTACATTCATCAGGGAATTTATACCTGTACATGATACATCTTTTCATTTAGTTTTTTGAGACAAGGTCTCATGTTATAGTTTAGGCTGGCCCTGAACTCATTATGTAGCCCAGGCTGACCTCAAACTCACAGCCATCCTCCTGCCTCTTCCTCCTGAGTGCTGGGATTACAGGTGTGAACCACCACTCCCAGCCTTGTACATGATATATCTTAATTCTTATTTTTTCCCATTCCCCTGCCCTCCCTTTAGCCCCTCCACTGGCTGCACATTTAAATCATTCAGCAGAGAGTTTCTAGAAAGTATTAATGCCAGGGCTGCCTCTAGAGAGCATAGCATATTAAACTCCCTTAGCTTATTGTAATAAGTTTCCAGGGTCAAGAATCACTATTACAAATGGTTTGTTTCAAAAAACAGAACCACTTGCTGGGCGTAGTGGCTCACACCTGTAATCCCAGCACTCGGGAGGCAGAGACAGGAGGATTGCTGAGTTCCAGGCTTGCCTGGGCTACATAGTGAGCTCAGGGCCAGCCTCAACTACAAAGCGAGACCCTGTCTCAAAAAAAAACAAAAAACAAAAAACCAGAACCGCCGTTATGGTAGAAGATGGCCCATTCTTTCAGGACAAGATGTTTACTACAGCAGTGTCAAATGATGCCACTAAGAGAGAGTTTCTCCAGAAAACCCCAAAGAAATAATACCTTGCTCCACTGCCATATGCACAGGAAACCCTCCTGGTTTGGGCTTTGTTCAAACAACAGATCTGGGTTCAGAAAGAGACCCACACACTGAGATCTTTTGGAGACTGTAAACCATATGTTTGGAGCATCTCAGTCGGTGCCAGTATCTCTGATATCTCACCTGGCTCATTCTCCAAAGTCTCCTGGCCTCCCAGGAATCTTGGGTTCACAGACCCACCTCTGCAGCACCCCAGCCCTGTCCTGAGCAGACTCGCTAGGCTTCAAGGAGTGGGGAATGTAAGGGACTTCTTGGGTTTATTTGCCTCAGTGAGTACTTTGTTCAGTTTCCAGTTCTAGGATCTAAGCGCTTCTTATTCTGGAATTTCTTTCCCTTCCTCCTAATCCCCAGGTGCAGACCGCAGCCGCCATTCTGCCCAACCGTGAGGAAGTCAGGCTCAGCTACTTCCTGTGAAATGGAAGGAGCTGGGAAGGAACCCAGCCCTCCCCTTCTCAACACTCTTGCTTTCTCTGCTATACAGTGAATGGCCTCCAGGCTCGGACCTTTGGGATCTGGACCCTGCTCTCATCAGTGATTCGCTGCCTCTGTGCCATTGACATCCACAACAAGACGTATGTAAAGGAAGGAAGAGCATTAGCATCCTTTTATGGGAAATTGGGTGCTGGGCAAACTCCATCACCCTTGGTGCTGGTACCTGCAAATCATGGTACTGCATTTACCTAACAGATGGATAATAAAAGACAATAGACTCCATTCCTCCCAAACCTGAAGACATAATAGACTGAACAAATCTCTAAAATCTGGAAGTTCTTTGGAATGGACATAGCAAACTGCAGTAGTCTGCATCATGCCCCTCTACTTCTTTACTAAAGAATAAGCCTTTCAGGGCTGGGAATGTAGCTCAGTGGTTCCTTGCCTGCCAGGCGAGTGCAGGGTCCTGAGTTCAATCCCCAGTACTGAAAAAAAAAAAGAGTAAGCCTGTCAGCCAGGTGTGGTGGCACCTGAAAGGTCAAGAGTCCACAGTCAGCTTGGGCCACAGGGAGAAGCACTGTCTCAAAACAGAAGAGGAGGGAAAAAGAGAGAGGGAGAAACAACCAAATAGATAATAAAAGAAAGAGAGTCACTCTTTTCTAAAAGATGTAGAATGGTATGCTCTTTTTAGCTTCAGTTTTGCTTTTTATTTTGTGCTGGGGACTGAACCTGTAACCTGTGCATGGAAGACAAGCCTTGTACCCCTGAGCTACTACATTCCCAGCCTGGTATGATCTTTTTAGAATGACCACCCACAAGTAGCTTTCTCACATTTCTCCACAGAAGCAGGCATGAAGACAGATCCAATCCAGGGGAAAAGAGACCCCACGAGTAAGCTGATGTCTGCTTAGGCAAAGTCCATAGCTGAGGAGGAAGGCTAACCTGTGTGCTGCCTGTTAGGGGCCCAAAGCAGGGAACATATAGGTAATAATGCCATATCAAGTTCTGGCCACTAGAGGGGGGCTAAAGCTTTCTTCCTAGCAACCATCATCACAAGCTAGATGGAAACAGATTGCTCAGTCCACAGGGTGAGACTGTCAAGAAGCCAACCTCACACTGAGAGTTTCATCTTATCCAAGCTCTCAGCTGCTGAGGAAAAGAGGAGCTAGTAGTACTCACTGAGGTCCTGTCATTGTAGCGGAGCTTTCACCTCCATGACCTTGATTGAGCCTCCACCTGGCAGCCCTACAAGTCGTGGTTTTCATTCCTGATTTTGCAGGTCTAAATCTCAGACCCAGTTAATTTACAATGAAGAAGACCGACCCAAGTGGGATTTGAAGCAAGCCCTCTGATCGCTCCAGCTGCATTTTAACTGAAAGCTGAGCTTTACTTGCCCTAGATTGACACATATTTTTGGAAACAGTGATTTGGTGGAAGCAGCCTGGGCCAAGAATGACAATAAGAAAATGCTTTCTGATCTGTCGTGCTGGCAACTAGCCTCAGGGCAACAAGCTCATTGCTGGCTTTCTCCGAGCCTTGGTCTCTTCATCTGTAGAATGATGAAGATGGCTGTTGTGTCTGTTGGGGGACTGAGAGAGCAGACGGAGGGCCACAGCGAGAGCCCTGGGTGGGTAGGTGCACCTGCTGTTTGCTGTGCTCTGCAGGAAGCAGAGGCGACCCGCACACATCCTCGGCTCTCTTCCTGTTCACTCTTCCTTTCACCCAGCGTGGGGCAGCTGCGCGTGCAGACTTGCCATCTGCGGCTGTTCTAGCAAGGACTTTGGTCTAGGCGCTTCTGGTGCGGACTCTGATCTTCCTCCCTGACTTGAAAAGCAGACACCACACACACACACACACACACACACACACACACACTTGTACTCTTGTTTACTAAGTGTATAAAAACATGCACCCGATAATAGAGCCATTTACTCTGGAGAGAGGAATGGGACAGACCAACATAGGATAATGATACACAGGGGATGTTTAAACTGTTATCTGGAAAGCTTTCTTTTTAATTGTTTTTCAGAGACAGGGTCTGACTGTGTAGTTCAGACTGGCTTTGAATTCACTATGTGGCCCAGACTGGCTTTAAACTCATAGCAATCCTCTTGCCTCAGCTTCCTGATTATAGGCATGTACCTATCATGCCTGCCTGACATACTTTATTTCTGTGTAATATTTATTAGAAAAAAATGTCTAAGCAAAATTGTCCAAATATTAAGATTTGATAGTGCTAGATACTGGCAGCTTTGGGACCATCACAATAGTATATAATTTTTTATATGTTAGAAGTGTTTCCTAAATTTTTTTAATTTCATAGTTTAGAAAAATGTTATCACAGGCTGGCTGTGGCGGAGCACACCTATAATCTCAGCACTTGGGAGGCTGAAGCAGGAGGCCTTTCATGAGTCTGATGCTGAACTGCACAGTGAAACTCTGTGTCAAAAAAAAAAAAAAAACAGGGCCGGAGGATTAGCTCAGTGGTTCCTGCATCTGCCTCGCAAGCACAAGGTCCTGAGTTCGATCCCCGGTAACCACATACAATGTTGGGCATGGAGACTCACGCCTACCAGCCATCAATTCCACATACTACAGTGCCGGGCGCACTCGGGAGGCAGAGACAGGAGGATTGCTGAGTTCGAGGTTTGCCTGGGCTGCATAGTGAGCTCAGAGCCAGCCTGAACTACAAAGCGAGACCCTGTCTCAAAAAAAACTGTTACCAGCAACCCAAGTGATAGCACATAGTCTGTCTCTCATCTCCATGTCAGTCACAGCTGAGGAGCGAGTCTACGTTCTCATCCTGCGGCACAATTGCTGTGACTTCCACCTGACCAGCATTCTAAGGCTAAGCCCCAAAATAACCAGCCTGTGCTCCCAGAGCACCTCAAAGCCCCAGAGATGCCGCGCATGTACTCCCTGTCTAGGAAGTAAAGTAACACGTTCCATGGTGCCCGTCCTGTAAACACTGCTGGCATGTGGGCAGACACCATGTGCACAAGTAGATTCAGGACATGTGATTGAGAGCTGTCTGCCTGCCCAGGACTGTGTAGTTCAGACCCTGCGCGGCTCCAGCTGGGTTCTCTGCCGGGCTGAGACTCAGAGCCCACTTGGTATTTGGAGCATTCTCTCGGGTCAACCTCGAAAACCTTTCATTTTGCCCCAGCTGACAACAGTGCTGTGATCCAGTAGCCAGATGCTTTCCTGAAAGTCCTTGTAAGCCATAGTCATCGCTCGTGGGTGTCAGCTCTGACTCTGTCGTTCCTGTCCCTGTCCCCTCTCTTGCAGGCTCTACCACATCACGCTCTGGACCTTCTTCCTCGCCCTGGGCCACTTCCTGTCTGAGTTGCTTGTGTTCGGAACCGCAGCTCCCACGATCGGCGTCCTGGCACCTCTGATGGTGGCAAGTAAGCGCCCCACCACCGCAGCCCTGCAGCGGCTGGCCCAGCTCTGGGCTGTCCAGGAACTACAGCAGAGAGGCCGGGTTTGTGTCCACCACTCATCTGTTCTGTGTTTAAGGTTTCTCGATCCTGGGCATGCTGGTCGGACTCCGGTACCTGGAAGCAGAACCCTTATCCAGGCAGAAGAAGAGAAATTGAGGCCGGCACTACCACCTCTGAGACCTCCTCGCCTTCCACCTTTGCACTCTTCTCCCTTTGCTTTAATTTCTTCTTTTAGGCTCCGTTCTCAGCCCCTTGACCACCTCTGGCCTCTTTACATTTTTCTGCTTTTGTTTTCCATTTTTTTGTAAGCTGTATCATGCACACAGAAAAGCACATCACACGTATGTATGATTGAAAGAGAATTTTACAGCAGCTCTTCTCCCTGACACCTCTGAGTCAGGAAATTGCCACTGCGTCTTTCCCCCACTCACCACCACACTACCCCAGGATTCCTTTACCAAAAGCCTTCTACCTGTTTTCCTTTTATTTCCATTCCGTGATTTGATTTGTGTGGTGGGAACAGAGGACTGTGAACCTTAAAGCTGCTGCCCACCCCGAGCAGCTGTGACCAAGGGTTGGTCACAGCCCTCATGACGTCATCCACACGCGCCGGGCTCCTTTCTGCTGCTGGGCCCAGTGTTCCCGAGGAGGGGCAGGCAGGACCGAGGCTGCTCTCCCCACGGGTGGGACAGGGTTGGGAGAGTTGGGGCTGTTTTTAGACCTTTTGGTCAGCTGTATTTGCGTAACAAATTTTGTAATTAAAGAAGAAGAAGCTCTGCTATGCTCCGTCCTTGTGCTTTGACCTTGCCAAAATAAGAGCCACTTTGCCGGGCGTGGTGGCTCACGCCTGTAATCCCAGCACTCGGGAGGCAGAGACAGGAGGATTGCTGAGTTCGAGGCTTGCCTGGGCACCATAGTGAACTCAGAGCCAGCCTGAACTACAAAGCAAGACCCTGTCTCAAAAAAAAAGATAAGAGCCACTTGGCCCCTCCAGAGCGCTCGGATAAGAGGGTCATGGCTTTCCGTCCAGTCAGACCCACGGCTTGAGGAGGGCAGCCCAAGAGAAGGCTAGCCCAGCTGCCTCCACACCACCTGCTTCCTGCTGGCACTCATTGTCACACCTGTCTCTCCTCACTCCCTGCCACGCTGGAGATTGAACCAGGGCTTTTAGACTGAGCTACCTCCCAGCCCTATCTACCTACCTAGGAACAGTGTCTCTCGAAGTTGCTAAATTGCCCAGGCTGGCCTCAGACCTGCAGTCCTGCGTCACCCTCCCAGAGTGCTGGGATGGCAGGCGTGTGCCACCACACCAAGCTTCCTCTTCGATCCTTGACATCAGATCTTCCTCCTTCCCATCTTCAAGGTGCTGAGTTCACAACTCAGTATCAAGACCCTTTCCTGCTTTCTTCCTAAAGAAATGGGTCACTGGGGATGCAGAAAGTAGCATAGAAGGAACAGGTGTTGAAAGGAGCCAGCTAGACTCCAGGAATGACGCCCCGGAGCAGGCCCCTCCTGTCTGCACACCAGGACAGCCCTTCCTGGCTGGCGCACTCACACAGTGCATGTACAGGAAAGGCCACTTGTTATTTCAACACATGTTTATTGAGTTTTTCTCTGTGCCAGACACTCAGGAAAGAGAAATTGATAGGAGAGGGGCCCACATTTGTGGGGGTTACTCTGTAGTCAAGGTAGCAGGAACTGATAGAAGAATCCCACAGAAAACAAGGTGTTCTAATGAGAAGAGGGGGTGGAGGGCAGGGGGATCAGAAACCTCTTCCTGAGCAGGTGGGGTTTTAAGTGGGACTCAAGCTTAGGAGTCAAACGGCTTGAGACTTGAAGTAGTTCCTTGGGGTGGAGAAAACGATGTCTGAAAGGCAGAAAGGGTCTTGTTCATGGAGTGAAGGTAGTGTAACTAGAGTGTGACAGTGAAAGGGAGGCCGAGGCTTACAAGGGTATGAAGGATGGTCAACACTCAGACCCTAGGAATTCGTTGCTGCCGTGACCTCCCCCCACCCCCACCACCTAGCAGAGATGGAACCCAGAGCCTTGCACATTGTGGGCAAGCTTTCTGTCACTAAACCACACCCCCAGTTCTTCCAGCAGCTCTCGAGGGGAAAGGAACAAAATCCGCCTCAAACAGTAAAGAAAACATGGCTGACACAGCAGAAGTGTTAGGATTGCAGTCTTCAGGAATGGTCTGATTTGGACTCTGGCTCCAGCTCTGTGTCATTCAGCTTTGCCTGGCTATGTCTGCTTCCTCCTCAGGCTCTTCTGTGGTGCCAAAAGAGGGCACAGTGATACACCTAGAATACTACATCTAGAAATAGAGCTTTGTGGTAAGAACCATCTTTTCTTTATCACTAACTATTGAGAGGAGGCAGTAAGGAGTGTAAGCAGCAAGCTGAGAGTTATTAAGGCCAGCCTAAACTACGTATAGGGCCCTGCCTCAAAAAAGAAAAAAGATACATACACACACCAACTCCTCATGGTGAATGTAAGCACTATGTATTGCAAGGAGGTACTAATAAAACTTTAAATGAAGTAGTCATACTGTACAACAAAGAATTGCTAGCAAATGCAGTGCTAGAATGCCCGAGATATAGTGCAACTCTAGGGAAGAAATGCACAGGAAGCAGATTGAAGCAGATCAAAGCAGCCCCTCAGAGTCCCAGGCGCAAGGTGCGGACAGTAGGGGTGGAAGGAGTGGCAGGAAGTAGGACAGGTCAGAGGAAATCTGGTAGCGCCAAACTGCGGATGCCGGGCCACGCTGTGGACTCTGGCCAGAGCAAGCTGGTGCATGGCGGGGATGATCACAGAACAAACACTCGGACTACCCTTTGAGGCAGAGCCAGAAGCAACAGTGGGCTGGCCCATCAGCAGTCACATTCCCGTGTGTGCGCACTCAGGGAAGAGGCCAAGGTCACTTGATGGCCAGTGAGTTGCAGGATCTCACGTAAGCAGGCAGAGACTTGCACAGTCTCATCTTTCTTTTTCATTTGTCTTTTGAGACAGGGACCTGCTATGTCCCCCAGACCGGCCTGAAACTCAGTCCTCCAGCCTCAGCCTCCCAATAGCTGAGACTACAGGTATGAGCCACCACACCCAGCTAGTCTCTAAAAGCCAGAGAGTAGCACTCACGACCACCAAGGACACGGGTCGCCTGTGGAAGGCCACAGCTGCTGCTCCTCCGGCCCCTCTAGCTTCCCCACACCCCTCAGAAATGCCTAACCTCGTGGGGACTGGCAGAGGCCACCTCTGCTCCACCACATGACCACACAGACCACTGTAAGAATGCTTTATTGCCTCAGCCACAGGTATCACAGATAGAAAATACAACTTGGGTCTTTAAATAAAGCTCTGGATTCAATAAAGATGTCAGCAATACATTGGGAGGGGCTGAAGAATAAACCCGTTTCTTGTCAAAAAGTGAGACTACCCCAACACCCCCTTCAGCTCAAGAGTAGACTTCTTTCATTGCGTACACGTAGGCAGCACCCATCCCTTGCTTGGTTCTGTATGCAGACACACTCATCTGGCCCTCTCGGGGTCAACAGCAGCGCCCAGCAAGCCCCGGCTGCTCTGATATGCTGAGGTCAGGACCACAACCCAAGTCAGACAGCACCGGGGTCCGCGTCACAGCTGCTCAGGTACAGGAGAAATCCCTAGAGTCCTGTTGTTTCAGGAGACGCTACCGATGCCTGTGAGAAGAGCCAGACAGCAGGCTAGGCGGGAAAGGTCAGCTTCAGTCGGTTAAAGGGCATCCCTTGAACTTTGGAATATCTGACCGAGACTATTGCTAGAGTTAGGAAGCGGAGGTGGGCATGGGTATGTTCCCTTCAAGCAGATTCGATGCCCATTTCAAGAAGCACCTCTCCTGCTAGCCACGTCCTCTCATCTCTCAGAAGCAGCTTTAGACTTGTCAGAGCGGCAGGAGGAGGTTTAGTTTTCAGTGAAGGTGGCTGGGATCGCACGCTCGGGATAACGCCCAGGCTGGCGGCTGAGTCTCCCAGATGAGGGAGTATGGACTGACCAGGTACACACTGAAGGACCCGGATGAGAACTTGCTCTATGGGAAAACTGCCTTCCCATCCCAACTCAGGTACTCAAATCAGTTCCTTCGTCATGGGCACAAGAAAATGTTGGTCGAGTTCATTGATGTTTGGTCTGATCAGTTCCTAGAATTGGAAGCCAGTTCCCAACATTAGACAGGTCCCAGGCGGGGCCAAGGGTCTTAAGGGAATCAGCCGGTGACAGTGTTCTGATGGAGGCTGTCCAACAGTCCCTCTGATGGCCCAGGAAGGCGGAGCAGCTTTTGTGTCCTTAGAAGGAACTTGGACTCAGGTGAGGTCCTGGAAACCCTAGAAACAGTGTATACCCTGCATAAACTCTTCCTGTTCTCCAAGGGGGCGAAGGTGATGAGGGAAGCCAAGGGCCAAGACGGCCTGACTCCAGCGAATCCGCCCAAGGCCGCCACCCACAGCTCCTCCAAGGCAGAGGGGGCGGCGATCCAGGCTGTGTTCGATGAAAGCTGCCCGCGGAGCTCTTGGGAGAGGCGGAGGCACCGCCATGCACGCCACAGACATTTCAGCTGGTTCCCTCCAAAGCTTCTCCCACGAAGACCTGCGCCGGCAGTGAGGGCTGAGCGGAGTGAAGAGGAGGGCGCGTGCTCCCTGAGCCGCTCGCACCTCTCGCTCTCAGAGACGGACCTCCGAGATGCCGGTGGGCACCTTGCTGGTGCCGCTGGCCTCCTTCTCCTCCTCCTGAGCTTTCTGTAAGGCAAAGCAGGCAGGCGGCCCTGTGGGTTAAAGGCACAGGACCCACTGCCCTGGTGGGAGCGACTGCCTGACCCTGACTCTGATTTCTGGGCTGGAGCCAGAGGCCGTTCCACATGCGCAAGAGCAAACAAGCCAAGGGAAAAGCAGCCCCACCCCTCCCTGAGCATGCACCCACTGATGATCTCACCGTCATCTTCACCATCAAGGGCAAGAAGCCAGTTAGTTTTCTGTGACACCACGACAACCACAAGCCATCCCACTCTAGGACGTTCTGCCAAGCTCCTTGGGTTGGCAGCAGAAGACAAGCCCACCTTCCCTCCCTGCTCTACAGGCAAGAAGTCGCCTCCATGCACCACCAACCAGCTGCCCAGCTCTGCAACTCCCTAAGAATTTCCACCTGCCCCCAGTAGCAGGCACCCCATGATGAGGTATTATTACATCTCTATGGATAAAGGCAGAGTGAGTTCTGCACATATAAACTTAGTGCAGTGTATTCGTGCTTTATGCAGAGGAGAAAAAGGCTTCAAGGGGCGTGACCTTGGCTTTCTCAAGGACCGATGCCACAGGATTCTTCTACAGGGAAGAGGCCATCCGGCCACACTTGTCAGGTGGGTTTAGAATTAGGTACAGCCTAGAAATTATTCTGTGGGGACCTTGGCACATATTGCCAACTTGCCTTGTGTTTTCACAAGTACTTAGCAAGGAGGCACAGACCCAGCTCTGCGCCCCAGCACCACCCACCCCTGAGGAGCATGTACAGGGCCAGCCAGAGCCCAGCCAGCAAACGATGCTTCTTCCCCGGGGCGTCTCACAGCCAGGGAACGGCAAGGGTGACAGCCGTCGGAGTCCAGGTCCCCTTTCGCAGGCTTGCCAACCTCTGCACCACAGTCGGCCTCGGCCACGAGCAGCTGTCACCCAGGCAACTGCCAAGTCGGTGGCTCAGCCTCTCCCTGCCCACACACGCGCGTGCATGTGTGCGTGTCCATCACCCCAAAGCCTGAAACCCAATCAGAGATAGGCTGGTCTGGGAAAAAGCAAAGCTGCTGTCTATGTGCTGGAAAAAATGGAAACCCCAACTCTGATTTTCATAGTCAGGGGCTATCCTTGCTCCTGCCGCACCGGTCCTGTCTTGCTGATGTGCATGAAGGGGAATCTGACCAGATCCGCCCCGTGCCCTGGCGTCAGCTGGCTCTGGCACTGCCTTTGTCTGCAGGTCTCCGAGTTACACGGACCGCCATGGTGGGGAAGGACAGTGGGTTCCCCATGGCTCCAACCTCCTCTCAATACTAAGCAGTTCACGTGCAATGAGGTCCAGGCATGCACAGCGCATTAGCCCACCAAATACGACAGTCAAGCTCCACTACTGCAACTTTAGGTTTCTGTTTCTATTCAGTGTTCAGTGGACCCTTGACTTACGAACTCAATTGTTCATGAGGGCTGGTTGTAACTCCACTTGATCAACTGAAGGTTCAGGCTCCTCTGACAGCCTTCAAAGTGTCTCTCCTGTTCAGACCTCAGCGTCCTTAGAGAGACATTGGTCCAGGATTTCTCAATTAACACCACCCAGGAAGGGATGTGGTCATGTTCCTTCTAGAGCTCCTTAAGGGTTAAATTGGTATCTGAGACCATCTGGAAGCACAAGTGTCCAGCATCCGGATTGTAGCTCAAGACTTTGGTTGTAAATTAAAACTAAAATTCGAGGTGTAAGCCAAGTTGTTCGTATGTCAGCATGATCGTAATGTGAGCATCCACTGTAATTCTAACATCTCATAGTCAAGGAGACTGAGCCAGCAACTCCAGCTAACTTAGGTGAACAAACGTGGACCACGTACACAAGGATCTGGCTGTGAGAATATGAAACACTGGAACAACTGAAATTGGATACAATGAAGAGAGACAGAGGTATCTGCAGAGAAGGAGAGAGAGGTGAGCTTGTGGGAGAGTGTAACTGTGTGCAAAGTTTGTCAAGCTGCAACAGGCAAATATACAGAGTGGAAAACAAAACATACACAATATACTCATAGGTTACAGCATTGGAAAAGGGGCTAAGATGCTGCTAGGGAATCTCTGGGAGTTCAAATATAGGTGATTCCTATTTTTTTCTTGTTTGCCTGTATCTACCGGTATAAATACAGATTATAAAGAAAACATGGCAAAATCTCACAAGCTGAAGTGAAAATTTCTCACCAAAAGTCAATCCAGACACCTTTGTCCAGGCCTAGTGTATATTTATAGACCAAGGTGTACCAAATCAGTATGTGCCATAGGACAGGGGTGAGCCACATCCCCAGGGTCCCCGCCCCTCACACAGCTCTTTCCTGTTTCCAGGCCCATTTTAGACCCCAGGCTCCTCCTCCCTCGTGCTGCCTGCAGCTGCCTGCCAGCACCAGGATGCAGTATCAGAGGACAAACAGTAATGAACTGAAGATCCTCATGTGTCTGCCAACACACGACCTTAAGTGCCAAAAACATCTCTTGCAGAAAACTGGTTTTACTTTAGAAAATTGGCAAAGGGTTTTCAAAATGACAAATGCTCGTATAGCCTGCTACAGTGGAAAGCACTGGTACAGCCAACAGGACCTCCCCAGAGGACAGCGTAGTGACACACACATCATATTAAAAACAGGCATCATCACCGACACATTGCCTTTGGAAATGTTGTACACCTAAGAACATGTGAAAAGCTGGGGTTAGCTCAGTTGCACAGTGCCTGCTGGCAAATGTGAGGCTTTGAGTTCGATTATCAGTACCAAAAAAAAAAAAGTAAAAGATTCAGCTTTCAAAAAACCTTAATGCTCAGATAGGAAAACTATTATATTATGGCTTATCCATATGATGGGACATTATGCCATCATTAATAATATATTGCAGAAAGCTAATAGTCTGGTAATGATCATAGTAAATTTTAAAAAATCTATTTTTGCTTTAAAAATATATGCCCCTATAAATATGTAACATAGATATGCATAAATTAATATTAAAAATAATAGTATCTCTAGAATGGAAATTACAGAGTGATTTTTTTTTCTCTTGGTATCATGGGTCAAACTCAGGACCATCCACTTTTGAGGCAGTGTGGCACCACTGAGCTAAGTCCCCAGCCCAGCCAAGGTGATTTTTTTTTTAAAAAAACTTTTTTGAGGGGTTGTTTGCTTGTTTTTTTTTTTTGCAGTACCAGGGACTGAACTCAGGCCCTTGTGCATCCAAGGTTGGCACAGTACCGTGTGAGCTAATGCCCCAGCCATGTTTGTTTGGTTGTTTGTTTTTGAAGCAAGGTCTCACTTTGTAGTTCAGACTGGCCCTGAGCTCACTATGGAACCCAGACAAGCCTCGAACTCATAGCAATCCTCTTGCCTCTGCCTCCCAAATGCTGGGATGACAGGTGTGGGCTACCACGCCCAGTATTGTGGTATGTGGTACTGACTGCTGTTGGGCGTGAGTCACCACACCTGGTATTGTTGTATGTGGTTACAGGGATCAAACTATGAACCTTGTGCTTGCCAGGCAGGCGCCGGAACCACTGAGCTAAATCCCCAGCCCTCCTTGTTTTTTGTTTTGTTTTGTTGAGACAGGGTCTCGCTTTGCAGTTCAGGCGGGCTCTGAGCTCACTATGTAGCCCAGGCAAGCCTCAAACTCAGCAATCCTCCTGCCTCTGCCTCCCGAGTGCTGGGATTACAAGCATGAGCCACCACGCCCGGCACTGTGGTATGTGGTATTGATTGCTGGTGGGCATGAGTCTCCACGCCCAGCATTGTATGTGGTTTCTGGGGATCGAACTCAGGACCTTGCGCTTGTGAGGCAGGCGCTGGAACCACTGAGCTAACCCTCGGGTCCCCCTTGTTTATTTTTGAGACAGTCTCACTATGTAGTTCAGGCTGGGCTTGAACTCACTATATAGCTCAAACTGGCATAGTGATCCTCCTATCTCAACTTCATTGACCACTGGGATTACAAGTGTGTACACCCTGCTTAAAATTTACACTTACTGTATTTTTCAGTTTTTATTTCTGTAATAAGTTTGCTTGTTTTCCTCAGAGTTGCAGTCCTTTTTAACCTTGCTCAGACAGGACGACCCCCTCCTGCTCCCCCACTCCTCGGACAAGGGCTCTGCATTGAACTACAACCAAGCCCCTTGCTGATAACTGATCTTTAACACATTGGTTTAGGTGATTCCAGCTGATTAGAGCAGATGGGAGATCATATTCCTGTCCTCTCCTCTCCATATTCCCGCCACCCTGTACCTCCTGGCTTGTCCTTTTAGAGCCCTAATGACACCATGTTGGCTCCGTCCCGATGACCCTATGAAAGAGCTGTCACATGCCAAGAGAGCCACTGGCTCGGCACCACCATCGCATGACAGCGTGGGCAGGCCAGGCCCCACTTTCCTCTCTAGCCACGAACCCCGTGGACATCAGCAGGGCCGGGGATCAGGACATGGCTGGGCATCCAGCGGTGCCATTCAGCAGACTGTGGTCAAGGTGAGCATCCATCGCAGAACCCCTGAGGCTGCCACGACCCCGAGAGGAAGGGAGCTGCTCTCACAGGCTCCACTAACCCAGCCCTGTGTGACTCCCCTCAGCCCTGTCTTCGGGGTCCCGTGGTCCTCACAAGCCCAGGCACACCCTGCTCCCACCCAGCTCCCATGCATACTCACAGTTTCGGGACTCTCTTTGTTTGCCTTTTGCCTCCGGAGATCCGCCTTAATGAAAGCTGAAACAGAAACAGAAGGGTGACAAAGATGGAGGCATCAAGCAAGTGTTGGAGGAAGTGAGAGTCATCAGCCAACTTGATAAAACCCAGGAAATCACTGCTGTCCTTCCGGGGCAGAATCCAATAATGACAGCTCAAGGTCATTTCCGGTTGCAAGGGACTTTACGTACACTGCTCTAAGCACCATGAATCCCTATTTTACAGGTTAGGAAACTGAGGCCTCCAAAGTCAAGAGCCGGAGGAGTCAGGATCAGCATGGATTCAAATCTGGGTCTTCCGACTCCAGAGCCCAACTTCAGCCAACTGAAACATTACTGCCCCGAAAGATTTCCTAACAAGGCCCCTCATGTGTGCGCCCCCCATCTGCGTGATCAAGACACCAGGGCTCCGCGGGCAGCCCGAGCCCCATCCAGGCCCCAGACCCCAACTCACCAGTGAGGGCTGACCCAAGGGTGAGGAACACACACAGGAAGATGTTCCCAGGCCTGGTGCCATAGCTGTCGATGATCCGGCCCTGGGAGATGGTGAAGATGATGCCGAAAACCTGGAAAAGCATGGGAAGATTGGACAGAGGAGTCCAGCCAACCGGCCCCCAGGCAGAACCCAGCCTAGGGAGGCAGGGAACAGAGAGAAACGGAAGCTCTACCTGTGCAGACACGTTGAGGAGGCCAGATGACATGCCCTCGGATTCTGGGTAGGTGAGCTCCACGGCAAACTCGAACCCCAGCGGGAGATAGCCAGTCATGAAGAAGCTGAGGTCCAGACACACGCGAGACACAAGGTGACAGAGAGCTCCAGGGCACGGACAGGGAGCCCACCTCCCTCAGACTCCTCTCCTGCTCTCCCTGTCCCATCAAGACACGATGGCCTTGGACGACCTGTGCATCTCCTAGGCGGCCATTCCAAAGAAAGGGAGATCTCTGCAGACCAGCACTAGTCCAGGGCAGGCCTTGTGCTCAGAGGGGCCCCAGTGCTTCTCTGTTGCGCCTCAGGGGCAGGGAAGCCTGGTGTGACCCACCTTCAGCTGAGGGACTGTGTCCTGGGAGCAAGGCCCTGTGTTGGGAGTGAGAAGCCCCAGCTCTGGGGCAGCCTCTCCAGGGCTCTCTGGAACCGGAAGGAGGAACTCAGAGTCCCCCTCACTTCCTCCACCAGAGAAGCCTCTCTCCCTCTCACACAGACACACACCACCTGGCTGGAGGTGAGCAAAGGCCTTGGTGACAGGCCTGTACGTTCAAGTTCATCAGGCCTAGAAAACTCCAGTCCTAATTTCTTTCATCTGCTCCACACTCATTATAGTTTTCCTATCTATATTGTGCTCGATCCTTCTAGCTCTAGGAGGGAGGCCACTCATCTTTGTTTACAGATGAAGCAAATAGAAGTTTAGGGCAGTTAAGTGAAACGCTGAGTCCTGCACAATTTTTATTCCAAGTCCTGTGTACTATCTATGGCTCCATTTTGTTCCAAAGCCAAAAAGGACTCCACATATTTCCTAGCATCCCAGCGACCTTGAAGGGCACAGTCATGCTTCACTCGATCCCAACAGGACACCCCTGGCTGCCTGAAGTGCCTTAAGTATTACCAAGACTCCCAGAGACCCTGTCCACATCTCCTGAGGTTACGAGGAGCCAGAAAAAGGGGTTCGGGGTTGCATCCTTTCCAGAAGACATGGATGGTGTTTTCCAATTTAACAGGTAGGAAATGACACTCACCCCAGTGTGCCAGCCGTGACAAACACCACCCACAGATGTCCCAGGCTCAAGGTCACTGTGTAGACCACCATGCCCACCAGAGCCATGATATAAACCACCAGCGTTGTCTCCCTGTAAGCAGAGGCGCAGAGGCTGGGTGAGACCCTTCCAACTTTAACGCCGCTGATCATTTATTCATCCCACAAGTACCTAGTGAGCACCTGCTGTCTGTCAAGCTCCCTTCAAGGACTAGGACATCTACTTTCACGGAACTGCCTGGGAATGTACAAACACCGAACCAGCGATCGCCCACATGGTGACTTCTTCTCCATCGTGACCAAGATTACAGAAGGCCTGACTAGGCGAGTAGCAGCCAGTCTGCCGTCGGCAAGCTCGCCTCCTCTGGGACCCTCTCCATCCGCTGCCCCTTGGGTTCGGCACGTTGTGTCCATGCAGACCATGCACACAACTCTCTCCTTCCCCTATTTCCACGAGGAGCAAAGCAAGACAAACATAAGTCACAGTGAGGTAACAGTAAGGTCCAGGACCACCCGGAGGCCATTGACTGCTGCTTGTTTGCTTTGCCGAAGGTCCTCACGCTGGGCAGGGTGGGGCAGTGACCCGGCTGCAGGAGGCTCTGTCCTCAGGAGCTCTTCCTGTGGCACTTGCACACCCAGCACAGCTCTTCCTACAGCACTGGAACTACTCTGCTCCAGATGCCAGAGCTGAGAGAGGACATTCTCCAGCCTTGGACTAAGTGCCAGATGCCAAAGCCAAAGTGAGACCTCTCTGCCCTCTCCCTGCTACCTTCCCCTTCGGGGGTTCTCCCAGAAGTACAGTCAGCAAGTCCTGAGTTCTATGTCAGGCTCTGCTCTGCCCTGAACAGGACTCTGACATGAACATTAAAAGCCTTCACACGTCTCCCCTTTGACCAGAGGTGGTGGGGTACCAGTGAGCACACCACAGTGTATCAGACTAATATTTATGTTTATGTGATATCAGAGCCTGTGAGACACTTTACACACGTTTCTGATTTTAATTCAACCCTACCAAAAGTCCCGCAAGAAATATGTGACCATTCCTAAGTTTCCCAATGAGAAAACTCAGGCCAACTGAGTCACTTTCCAAAGTCACTGACTTAATGAATGCATAGGTAGGATAATTCAGGTCTAGGCTTGCCATCAGTGCTGTCTACGGCTAGATGTGGGAATAACACTCCGCTTGCATCTTTGGAAAATATCTGGGCAGAAGGTTCCAGGGGACGCCACTTCCCTCCCGTGCTTTGGAGCAGCTGCCCAGGATAGAGGAGACTCCTCCCCTACTGGCTCCTTCCCTCTGCTCCCACACACCCTGAAGGAAGGGTCTGCAAGGTCAGCAGCCTATTTCCAGTCTTTACACCCAAGAAGATGAATCTGGAAGCTCTCGGGAGAAGAGATCAGCATGGAGATAGAGATAAGGTCCAAGAACTGCACAGCCCATGAGGACTTTCGGAGACTAAGGTCTCACGAAACCATTGGATTTGGACATCGAGTGATGTGAAGAGGAGCTGGTGATGTCTGGTTCTGGAAGGGGCTGAAGAAGTGATGCTCAGCCTTTTTGTTGTGCTAATTCGTCTGATTCATCGGGCTGCCCACACCCGAGCCCAGGGAAATTCCAGCTCCTCCCTCCTCCTGCCACAGGACAAGCCAGGAAGAAGGACACTACTGTTGCCGGGCTTTGGGGCTGGCAGGCCCTCTCCACCCTTGGTCTGGCTGGAGCAAGCAACTAACAGTTGGCAGAGATGCAACAGGGCTGAGCCCCACCTCAGTAATTAAGAGCCCAGGGCAAGTCGGGCAGCTGCGTCTCCGAGGGGCGGCCTCAATCGGCCTCTGACTAGGGCAGCAGAGAGAGACGTGGTCTGACCACAACCTCATAGAAGCGCGTCTGTGTGGCAGAAAACAGGTCCATCCCTGTGCCTTCTCTGGACACTGGAACTCTGGAGGCCTTAACAGCAGCAGGGAACACTGCCCAGCCCAAAGCCAGACAGCTGGGCAGCTGCTGTCCCTAGGCAGCCTTAACCAAGCGCCCAAGTGTGGGGAGCACTGGGGAGTCACAGCAAGAAGGGGACGATGGGCTGGGGTGGCTCGGTGGTAGATTGTTGTGTAGCATGTGTGAGTTTTGATCCCTGGCACCACAGAAAATCAAAACCAAGAAAGACAGTTCTAGATCTTAATGTACTGAGCATTTGCACCCCAAGAGTCACATTTAACCCACGTGGTCTAAAGAACTGCGTAGGAAGACACACATATGCACTGTGCCCTGGAGTGAGCACCAGGCACTCGGTGCACCGTGCAGGGTCAGGAGAAGCCACAGGAACAGGCTAGAGGAACCCCTCCCCCATTGCCAACCCTTATTGCACGGTATCCGCTGCTGAGGTTTGGGTTTTTTTGTTTTATTGTTTTGTGGGGGGTTTTTTTTGTTTTTTTTGTTTTTTTTGAGACAGGGTCTCACTTTGTAGTTCAGGCTGGCCCTGCGCTCACTATGTAGCCCAGGCAAGCCTCGAACTCAGCAATCCTACTGTCTCTGCCTCCCGAGTGCTGGCATTACAGGCATGAGCCACCATGCCCGGCGATGTGTGTTTTACTTTTTTGAGACAGGATCTTGTGATGGGGTCCTAGCTGGCCTTGAACTCACTATTTACCCCAGGCTGGCCTCAAACTCACAGTGATCCTCCTGCCTCAGCCTCCCAGCTGCTGGAATTATAGGCTTGTGCCACCTCACCCAGTTTGAGAGTTTTTGCTTTTCTTTTCTCTTTTTCACAACTATTTCTATGTCTCCCTTGCCTGCCCCTTCCACAAAGTTACTTGGGGGACAGGGAAGGAGGAGGGGACTGTGCCATCCTTTGTATCCCCGTCTCTGATCTTCCCCACAGCTAGGGTGTCCATGTCCCTCACTTTGTAATTGAGGAAACTAAGGCTCAGAGGAACTAAGTCTGAACCACCTGCCTGGCCCCTCTGAGCCCCCGTCACACCCTGTGCTGAGCAGCATTGCTGTCACATGTGTCATGTGCAAAGGATGTGTCCCCAGTTCTGTCAGAGAAGAGCAAGGACTTACTTGTAGGTTTTGGTCTTATCCAGCCAAATGCCTGAGAGCATAGCTCCAAACATTCCAGCGATGACGATAGTCAGGCCAATGCGTCCAGCATTCACTTCTTCCCCCTGGGGAAACCCCAAAGGTCATCGGGTTACAGGACACAGAGTGTGGCAAGCCAGAGGAACCAGCACAGAAGGGCCAAGGTGGGAAATTCAGACTGTCAGAGAGATACCCTGGAACCAGGAGGCCTGGAGGAAATCTTAGGAGAGCTGTTCGTGTGCGTGTGTGTGTGTGTGTGTGTGTGTGTGTGTGTG
>PVIC010009931.1:0-44509 GCA_004025085.1 Thryonomys swinderianus
TGTGGTATGTGGTATGTGGTATGTGGTATGTGGTATGTGGTATTGATTGCTGGTGGATGTGAGTCTCCACACCCAGCATTGTATGTGGTTACTGGGGATCGAACTCAGGACTTTGTGCTTGCCAGGCAGGCACCAGAACCACTGAGCTAAGCCTCTGGCCCTAGAAGTTTTAATCCTTTCATGGTCAGCTGGCTCCAGGCAGAAATAGCATGCTGGAAGGGAGGGCTGCTCACCTCATTAGAGACAAGGAGCAAAGAGCAAAGAGAGAGCCCGGGAAGGGAGTTATAGCCTTCTGGGTCGCTCACACAGTGACTTTGCTTCTTCCAACCAGGTCTTACTTCCCAACAGCAAGTTAACTGTGGTGCCTCTAAAATCCAGTCACCTATAAAAACCCCAAGTAAGGCTTTGGTGGTGGTGGTGGCTATCTCTGACTATAAACCATAACACTGTCTCCTTCCCCTTCAGAAGACCAAGAAGGTCTACAAACACAGAGTATCCCAATAACTAATGACAAAATTGATGAATCCATCACAGAGTACACTAAGAATGTCAGAGAAGTTCTGATGCTAATACTTCTCAAACTCTTGGATGAAATTCAAAGGGAAAGAATGTTGTTAACCTCATTCAGGTAGCTGACATTACCCTTTAACCAGGCGAGGACTGGACTATGCTAACAACAGTAATAACCACAATGAAATGAAAACTATAGGCCTATTTCTGTAGTAAGGACTGATGCAAAAATCCTCAAGACACTTGCAAATAGAATGCAACAAATCATTTGAAAGATCATACATCATGGCCAGGTTGGCTTTATCCATGGTATGCCAGAACATTTCAGTATATGTAAATCAGTAGATGTAATTCATCACCTAAGTAGAAGGAGAAAAACTGATACATCATCCTCTCTAAAAATGCAAAAAAAGCCTTGACAAGATCAAACATCCTGTTGTGATAAAAACTCAGAGAAAATAGGCACAGAGGAATATTGTCTTAACCTAATAAAAGCTATTTGTGACGTACCTACTACCAACATACTAAAAGAAGAAAAACAGCTTTCTTTCTAAACCCAGGAACAAGATAAGGTTGTCCATTCTTACCACTCCTGTTCAACTAGAAACTTTAGCCAGAACTATCAGGGAAGGATTAAGAAAGATAAGGGCCATGTGTAGAAAAGGAAGAAGTCAAACTAACTGTATTCATTGGCAACATGATCCTTTACATATAAGACTCAAAAAATTCCATCAAAAGACTTGTAGATCCTTAAAACTTGGGGAGGCTGATCTGTTTAAATTCTTTTTTTTTTTTGCTTTTGAGACAGGGTCTCACTTTGTAGTTCAGGCTGGCCCTGAGCTCACTATGGTGCCCAGGCAAGTCGCTGCGAACTCAGCAATCCTCCTGTCTCTGCCTCCCGAGTTCTGGGATGGCAGGCGTGAGCCACCACGTCCGGCATTGTGGTATGCGGTGTTGATTGTTGGTGGGTGTGTCTCCATGCCCAGCATTATATGTGGTTACCGGGGATCGAACTCAGGACCTTGCACTTGCGAGGCAGGCGCCGGAACCACTGAGCTAACCTTCCGGCCCTGTTTAAATTCTTTATATATTGTAGATAATAGCCCTTTGTCTGATAAACAGCTATTAAAGAATTTTTCCCATGTTGGTTGTCTTTTAGCAGTGCCAGTGACTTCTTTTGCTGTACAAAAGCTTTTCAGTAGGATGAGATCCCATTTGTTGATTCTTTCTGCTAGTTCTTGTGCTATAGAGGTTTTATTCATAAAGTCTCTGCCTAAGCCAATGTCTCCAAGAGTTTTACCTACTCTGTTTTCCAGCAGGCTTATTGTTTCTGTTTTAATGTTTAAGTTTCTTATCCATTGTGAACTTAGTTTTGTGCATGGTGAAAGAGATGGGTCTAGCTTTAGCTTTTGGCAGGTTGAAGCCCAGTTTTTCCAGCACCATTTGTTAAAGAGGCTGTCTTTCCTCCATTGAGGATGTTTGGCTCCTTTGTCAAAGATAAGGTGGCTTAGTGTATCCGGGGTTGTTTCTGGATCTTCTAATCTATTCCACTGGTCCTCGGGTCTGTTACTTTGCCAGTACCATGCAGTTTTTAATCACAATGGCTTTATAGTAGAGCCAGTTCAAAAACGGGCATCTGAAATGAACAGACACTTCTCAGAGGCAGAAACTAACTTCTCCAAGGCTAAGAAACATATGAAGAAATATTCAGTATCACTGGTCATTTCAGAGATGCAAATGAAAACAAGACTGAGATTTCATCTCACTCCACAAAGAATGGCCGCTATTACAAAATCAACCAACAATAAATGCTGGCGAGGCTGTGGGGAGAAAGGAACCCTTCTCCAGTGTTGGTGGAATTGCAGACTTGTGCAACCATTGTGGAGATCACTCAGAAAACTAGGACTGGGTGTCCCATTTGACCCTACTATCCCCCTGCTAGGAATATACCCAAAAGAATTTAAAAAATCACATTGGAAAGACAGATGTACACCCTTGTTCATAGCAGCTTAGTTTGTGATAGCCCAATCTTGGAAACAACCCAAATAAATGCCCATCAACTGGAGAGTGGATAAAGAAGATGTGTTTTTTTTTTATAAAATGGAGTATTATTCTGCCATAAAGAATGACAAGATTGATTCATTTATGTGCAAATGAATACACCTGGAGGACACACTAATGAGTGAAATCAGTAGATCACAAATCGGCAAATACCAGATCTTCTCATTGATATGAACACCTGTAGATGCAAATGAGATCTAGAAAGTATGATAGTCTTTGTAGAATGGGAAATTTCCAAAGGAAATTTGGTGTGGGGATGTAATGAGGGGAAGGAATAAATATGATTCTGAAAGAAAATAAATGAGCATGTATATAGGGGGTGGGGAGGTGTGGGTGGGTGGGGATATGGGTAAAAATGAGAATTGACTGTGTCATATATTGGTACAAATTCCCCAATGTTATGTGTGATTGTGAGATGTATATAAATTGTACCAATAAAGAATTCAATTTAAAAAATTTAGCATAAAAAGACTTGTAGATCCAATAAATGTAGCAAAGTAGCAAGATAGAAAATCAGTGTAGAAAAATCAATAATGTTCCTGAACACCAACAATGAATACAATGATAAAGGGTCAAGAAAACAATGCCATTTAAAAAAGTTTCAAAAAAGTTAAATACCTAGGCATTAATATAAGTTAAGAAGCAAAAGACTCATGTAAAAATAAAATACCTTTTAAAAAGGAGATTAAAAAGAAAACACTAGAAAACAGAGACATTCTCTGTTCCTGGATATGTAAAACTCTTATTGTCAAAGTGGATGTATTACCAAAATTGGTGTATAAATATTGTGCAATCCCAAGCAAAATACTAAGATCATGTTTCATAGAACTAACAGACAGCCCTAAAATTTATATGGAACCAGAAGAGACTCAGAATAGCCCAAACAATACTGGA
This sequence comes from Thryonomys swinderianus, assembly GCA_004025085.1. Lineage (NCBI taxonomy): Eukaryota > Metazoa > Chordata > Mammalia > Rodentia > Thryonomyidae > Thryonomys > Thryonomys swinderianus. Next base: position 3,466 of record PVIC010009931.1, read on the forward strand.
CAGCACGAGAAAAGTAGGAGGCATCACAATCCTGGGTGTCAAGCTGTATCACAAAATCCACATGGTACTGGCATAGAAACATAGATGTGGATTTAGATCAATGGTTCTAGTTCCTGCGGCAAATCTGTAGCAAAATGATGTACTACGAAACCATAATTCTTAGTAAAATGAACACAAACTTGAGTATTTTATATCTTAGAAACACAGTATAAATAATTTAAAGAGCAAGATGAAAAGTAATATGATAAAGGGAGATAGACCATCTACACTCCCAAGTTTCCCTGAAGTGAACTGACAGTAGACAGATTAACAAGAGAAAAGGCTCACAAATGTGTGAACATTTGTGCAGGCACCACAGAAAGGTGACCAATGAGATTTGAGGAGGTAGGCAGTACATTTCTTTTTTTACAGGTGGGGGAAGAATGTAGATAATTTGTGCTTTGGGTTAATAAGTGATTTTTAAGAAAGCTGAGTAAGTTCAGTATATAATTGATTCTGTCTAGATTTTGAAAGGAACAAAGAACAGACAATAGTTTATGACTGTCTGTTCAGTGTGATAACATTCTCTACTCTTCTTTGCTTTGATTTTAATCTTTCCTGGTTAATGGGATCTCAGTAAAGGACTCAAAGGCAATTATGTCATTTTTGGGATCAGATCTAGTCTTTAGGTATATTAAGAGAATTTCAGAGAAATGTGTTTCTCCCTGTGGTTGGGATAGGGAGGAATAAAGAAAGGTCTGAGAACTTGATTCTAAGGCAGGTTCTAAGACCTTCCAGTTTCCTGTAACTGAAATGTTCACTGTCAGAGCCTCATAATTTGGGATATAATTTCTAAGCTCTGATATCACCTATAGGAAGTTTCAGTTGTGTTGTCATTAGCCTTTTCAAGTATAATAATTGAACATTAATTGGACACAATTCATGTTTCCATACATGTACATAGTTGCAATAATCAAACCAGAGTAATCGTATTACTTCATACATTTTTTATTTGTTTTTGGTTAAAATATTAAAAATAATTTCTTTAGCTACTTTGAAATATGCAACATAATATTGTTAACCAATAGAACACTAGAATTGATTCTTCCTGTGTAACTTTGTATTCATTGACCGGTTACCACCTGTCTCAATCTTGGTATTTCTCAGGCTCCTTGAAATCTTTATTTCTCAGACTCTTATAACCACTCTTGTACTCTTTACTTCCATGAGAAAAACTTCTTTATAAATGATGATACTTGTCTTTCTGGGTTTGACTTTTTTCCACTAAACATGATGTCCTCCATTACATCCATGTTGCTACAGATGACACAATTTCATTTTTAATGATCAAGTAGTATTCCATTGCACGCAAATGTATAATATGTAAAATATATTGCATTTTATTTATCTGGTCATATGTTGATAGACATTTGGGTTGACACTATCTTAGCTGTTGTGAATTGTGCTGCATTAAAAATATGAATGCAAATATCTCTTTAATATACTGACTTCATTTTCTTTAGATATACACCCAATAGTACAATTTTATTGGACCATATGATACTTATTTTTAAAAAATTTTTCAAAGTACCCCTGAATTGTTATTCTGTTATACTAATTATAGTCCCAACAGTATGTAAGAATTCTCCTTTATCCACATCATGCCAGGATTTGCTATTGTTTTGTCATTTTGGTAGTAGCCATTCTATTTATAATAAGGTGATATTTTATTTTTGTTTTAATTTTTGTTTCCTTGAAAATGTGTAATGTTGACCATTTTTTCACATACCAGTTGGCTATTTGAATGTCTTCTCTTAAGGAATGTCTGTTTAGGTCTTGTGCACACTTAAAAAAGCAAATTATCAGCATCATTTCTTTTTGCACTTTAACCATTTGTCAGTTCTGTAGTATGAATATTTTCCCTCTCCTGCAGTCATTATATTATAGTCTTTGGTGTAGGAGCTTTTTATTACTATGTAATCTCATTTGTTGAGTTTTGCTTCCCTTGCCTGTGCTTTTGGGATCTTATGCAAAAATCTTGCCCAAACCAATGTCAGGGAGTATTTTCCTGTATTCCTCTTGAAATTGTATCTTTTTTAAGTCTGACAATTTTTAGGTCTGACAATTCATTTTCAGTTGATTTTTGTCAGTGGAGAGAGAAAGTTCGAACTTCATTCTTCTGTGGATAGCCAGTTTTCTCAGCAGAATTTATTATAGATACTGTCTTTTCTATTTTTTTTTTTTTCCCTTTTGGAGACAGGGTCTCGCTTTGTAGTTCAGGCTGGCCCTGAGCTCACTATGTAGCCCAGGCAAGCTTCAAACTCAGCAATCCTCCTGTCTCTGCCTCCCGAGTGCTGTGATTACAGGTGTGAGCCACCACACCCGGCACTGTGGTATGTGGTGTTGATTGCTAGTAGGTGTGAGTCTCCATGCCCAGCATTGTATGTGGTTGCTGGGGATTGAACTCAGGACCTTGCGCTTGCGAGTCAGGCGCCAGAACCACTGAGCTAACCCTCCGGCCCTGTCCTTTCTATTTTTGAGTTCATGATTTCTTGGAAATCAGTTGATTGTGAGTTCATAGATTTATTTCTAAGCCCTCTGTTGTACTATGTTAGTCTGTATGCTTGTCTGTATGTCAACAGTGTGTCGTTTTTTTTTACTTTAACTTTGTAGCATATTTTGCAGTAAAGTGATGAGATGCCTCCAGTTTTGTTCAAAGATTGCTTTGGTTATTTGGTGGTTATTTGTAGTTGCACATGAATTTGGCAATTTTATTTTCCAGTGAAGAATGTCATTGATATTTTATAATAGTGAATGCAGTGATCCCGTGAATTGGCTTTACATAGTATTGATGTTTTAGCAAAATTAGTTCCTCCAATTCTTGAGCACAGAGTATCTTTTTATTTGTGGCTTAGTTGGTTTCTTTCATTAGTGTTTCATAGTTTTAAATATACAGATGCTTATCTCCTTGGTTAAGTTTATTCCTAAGTATTTAATTTTTTGCAGATAAGTGGTATTATCTCCCTGATTTTTATTTTATCCTTAAATTTATTCCAAAGTATGTATGTATGTATGTATGTATGTATGTATGTATGTATGTATGTATTTATTTATTTATTTGAGACAGGGTCTCGCTTTGTAGTTCAGGCTGGCCCTGAGCTCACTGTGTAGCCCAGGCAAGCCTTGAACTCAGCAATCCTCCTGCCTCTGTCTCCCGAGTGCTGGGATTACAGGCGTGAGCCACCACGCCTGGCCCAAAGTACTTAATTTTGTGGCTATTATAAGTGGCATTATGTTCCTGATTTTTATTTTATCCTTGCTTAACTTTATTCCTAAGTTTTTAATTTTTTTGTGGCTATTATTTGTGGTATTGTCCTCCTGATTTTTATTTTAGACAGTATTAGTGTATAGAAATGCCAGACCTTTTTTGTTGACTTTGTATCATGTCACTCCTCTTAGTTTATTAATTCTGAGAGATTTTGAGTTTCCTATTTTTTTTTTTTTTTGTTTGAGACAGGGTTTTGTTTTGTAGTTCAGGCTGTTCCTATATAGCTCAGGCAAGCCTCGAAGTCAGCAATCCTCCTGCCTCTGCCTCATGAGTGCTGGGATTACAGGCATGAGCCACCATGCCTGGCACTGTAGTATGTGGTACTGATTGCTGGTGGGCATGATTCACCAGGGGATTGAACCAGGGACCTTGTGCTTGCTAGGCAGGCGCTGGACCCACTGAGCTAAATCTCTGGCCTTGAATTTCCTGTTTTTAAGATCATGTAGTATGAAAATAGGTATACTTTTTCTCCCCTTTCTTTGCATGCCTTTTTAAAACAAAAGAGACAGAGTCTGCGTATGATGCCCACACTGTCCCAGAACTCATGATCTTCTTGCCTCAGCTTCCTGAGGTACATTGTGCTGTGCATGCTGCCGTGCCTGACTTTTATGCATCTTTTATTTCATTCTCTTGCTTGGTTTTCTGGCTATGACTTTCAATACTTTATTAAAACAAAAGTAGTAAATGTAGGTCCTTGTCTTGTTCCAGGACTTAGAGGAAAAGCTTTAAACTTTAATCCATGGAGTGTGATATTTGCTGTGTATTTGTCATCTAGGGCCTTTACTGTGTTTGGCAAATTTCTTTTATTCTTAACATGTTGAATGTTTTTAACATGAAAGAATATGTATTTTGTCTCAGCTTTTTCTGCATCTGTTGAAATGATCATTTGTTTTATCTTTCATCTGTCAATACGGTGCATCATTGTGCTGATTTGTATATGTTGAAACATTCTTGTATTTCTGTGATGAGGCCTCCTTGATAATGAGGAATAATCTATTTTAAGAAGCAATTGATCTTGGCTTGCTAGTATTTTGTTGGGGTTTTTACACTTGTGTTTATAAAGGATGTAGTGTTCTTGTCTAGTTTTAATATTAGGCTAATGCTACTCAGATTCATGGAATGAGTTTGAATGCCTTTCCCTTTTTCAGTTTTTGGGAATAGTTTTAGTAGAAGTAAAGTATAAGTTCTTTTCTAAAGGTTTGGCAGAGTTCAAAAGGAAAGCCACCAAGTCTTGAGATTTTCTTTAGTGGTTGATTTTTTTTTTTAAATGGATTCAATTTCATTTCTCATTATTATTCTGTTTATATGTTCTATTTCAGATTCAGTCTTTGGTTGAAGTCGCCAATAAATTTACATACTTATTTATTCCAGGTTATCCAATTTCTTGGTGTGTAATTGCTTCTAAGAATTTGGTTTTTAAAATATTTCTGTTGTATCAATTATACTGTTTTCATTTTCTCTTCTGATTGCAATTAGATGAGTCCTCTTTGTTTTTTCTTAGTATGAAGTTCTTTTTTTATGATATGGGGACATTTTATATACACATTGCAATCACACTCAACACTGCGAAAATAGTATATGACCCAAATTCTCATTTTTTCCCATTCTCCTGCCCACCCTCCAGTCCCTACCCCCTATATACATGAGTTTGTTTCCCCACTTTTTTTTTTTACATCACATTTTTTTCTTTCCCCTCGTTAGCCCTACCTCCCATTTCCTTTAGGATATTTTCTATTTTATAGTGTCTATCATACATTCTAGAACTTATTTACATTTTCAGTTACTCATACCAGAGAAAAGATACGGTGTTTAGACATCTGTGACCTATTTATTTCACTTATGGGTATGTCCTAAAAGTATGTCCATTTGAATATGAATGACTTAAACTTACCATTCTTTATGGCAGAGTAATACTCCATTTTATTAAAAACCACATTTTCTTTTTCCATTCTCCAGTTGATGGGCATTACTGCTTTCAAGATTTAGCTATCACGGGGCTGGAGGGTTGGCTCAGTGGTTCTGGCGCCTGCCTCGCAAGTGCAAGGTCCTGAGTTCAATCCCCAGTAACCACATACAATGCTGAGCATGGAGACTCACTCCCACCAGCAATCAATGCCACATACCACAGTGCTGGGTGTGGTGTCTTACGCCCTGTAATCCCAGCACTTGGAAGGCAGAGGCAGGAGGATTGCTGAGTTCGAGGCTTGCCTGGGCTACATAGTGAGCTCAGGGCCAGCCTGAACTACAAAGTGAGAGCCTGTCTCAAAAAAAAAAAAAAAAAAGATTTAGCTATCACAAACTGAGCTGCTATAAACATGGTCTATATATTGTTCTTTTCTATTTTTTAAAAAGTTTATTTCAATTATTATTATTCTAATCTTTATCATTATTTGTTTTTAATTCCTTAAGATTTAGTATTAAAGATTTTGAAGTATTTCTTTCCTAGAACTTGTTTTGCTCTATGTACACTTACATATGTTATGTTTCCATTTTCTTTTGACCTAAGACCTTTTTAAAATTTGTCTTGTAATTTCTTCATTGATTCATTGGTTATTTTGGATGGTATTAATTTCCATGTGTTTGTAAAATTTTGGAGTGCTTCCGAGTATTGATTTCTAGTTTTATACTTTATCAGATCATACTTGGCATCTTTACAGTCTTAAATTTGTTAAATCTTGTTTAGTGGCCTAATATATTTCTTTCCTATAGAATGTTCACGTTTAATTAAAAATAATTTGTATTCTGCAGCTGTTGAAGAGAGAATTCTGTATAGGTCTTTTAGGTCCATATAAAATTTAATGTTTCTTTGTTAACTTGTTTGCCTGGATGATCTGTCCCTTACTGTAAGTGGCAACAGAGGTATAGATATTGAACACCCCTTCTATTGTTTTCTGTAGTCAATTCTCTTTCAGTCCATTAAAATTTACTTTATATATTTTGTGCTTCAGTGTCAGGCAAATACATATTTATGGTTATTGCACCCTCTTTCTGAGTTGACCTTTTTTCATTTATAATAACCTTATTTAGCTCATTTTACAGTTTGTAATTTAATCATTTTATGCTTTTTAATTTAATATGAACTGCCTCTGACATGAATTCAGCTATACTTGATTTGTTTTTATTTCCATTTGCATGGTATGTCTTTTTCTATCCCTTCATTTTCAGTCTATCTGTGTTTTCATGAGTAAAGTGACTCTTATTGGTAGCATGTAGTTGTTTTATTCTTTCAAACCATTCAATCATTATCATTTTTTTTTTTTGAGACAGCATCTGGCTTTGTAGTTTAGGCTGGCCCTGAGCTCACTATGTAGCCTGAGCAAGCCTGGAACTCAGCAATCATCCTGCCTCTGGCTCCCGAGTGCTGGGATTACAGGGATCAGCTACCATGCCCAGTTTAATCATTATCTTTTTATTTTTTATTTTATTTTTAAAAATTGAATTCTTTATTGGTACATTTTATATACAACTCACAATCATACACAACATTGGGAAATTTGTACCAGTATATGACACAAGTTAATTCTCATTTTCATTATCTTTTAATTGTAGAGTTTAATCTGTGTACACTTAAGGTGATTATTGATGTGTAAGGACTTAGTATTTTGTTAATTCTTTTGTAGATACCTTTTCTTTCTTTCTCTCTCTCTCTGTCTCTCTGTCTCTCTGTCTCTGTCTCTGTCTCTCTCTCTCTCTTTTAATGGTACTGGTATTGAACTCAGGCCTTTGTGCTTTCAAGGTAGGTATGGTACCTCTTGAGCTAAATTCTCTTTGTAGATACTTTTTGTTTGTTTCTTACTATTTTCTTTTATAGTTAAGTGCTTTTCCCCAGTATTATTTTTTGATTCCTTTTTCTTTGATTGTAGTATATCTACTATATGTTTTTTGGTTTCTGGTTACTATGAAGTCTACAAAAAACATTGGTACAATGAGTTATTTTAACCTGATAACAATTTAACTTTGATTACAGTACGAAAAATTACTGTATATTTAAAGCTTACCTTCATTGTGAATTTTTGATATTCCAGTTTATATTTCTTAATATTGCATGTCTCTTAACAGGTTTAGTTATTATTTTTAACAGTTTTATCTTTAACTTTTACTCTTAAAGATACAAATGAGTTATATACTATCATTATAGTATTAGAATATTCTGAATTAGATTGTGTCTTTATTTTACTAGTGAGTTTGGTACTTTTAAGTGTTTTGCTTTTTTCTTTTTTTTTTGCTTTTGAGACAGGGTCTCGCTTTGTAGTTCAGGCTGGCCCTAAGCTCACTATGGTGCCCAGGCAAGCTGCTGCAAACTCAGCAATCCTCCTGTCTCTGCCTCCCAAGTGTTGGCACTACAGGCGTGAGCCACTACGTCTGGCATTGTGGTATGCGGTGTTGATTGTTGGTGGGCGTGTCTCCACGCCCAGCATTCTATGTGGTTACCGGGGATCGAACTCAGGACCTTGCGCTTGCAAGGCAGGCGGCCGGAACCACTGAGCTAACCCTCCAGCCCTGTTTTGTGTTATTTGTTAGCATCTTTTTCTATTATTTTGAAAACTTCAGCATTTTTTAAAAAATTGAATTCTTTATTGGTGCATTTTATATATAGCTCACAATTACACACAACATTGGGGAATTTGTACCAGTAAGCATTTCTTATTAAACAAATCTGTTATTTATTCTCTCAGGTATTTATTTTATTTTTTTCTTTATTTCTGGATCCCAGTTTTGCTGAGTCAAGTATTCTTGGAAGGTGACCTCTGACCCCCTAAGTACTTTGAATATATCATCCCATGCTTTTTTGACTTATTGTTTTTCTTATTGAGTTTCTTATTGAGAAATTAAATGATTTTATTTTTTTTCTTGAGACAGGGTCTTCCTTTGTAGTTCAGGCTGGCCCTGAGCTCACTATGTAGCCCAGGCAAGTCTTGAATTTAGCAATCCAACTGCCTCTGTCCCAAGTGCTGGGATTACAGGCAAGAGCCACCAGGTCTGGCATTTGTGGTATGTGGTACTGATGGCTAGTGGGTGTGAGCCAACATGCCCAGTATTGTTGTATGTGGTTACCATGGATCGTGGATCAAACCAGGGACCTTGAATTTGCTAGGCAGGTGCTGGAAACACTGAGTTAAATATCTGGCCTAGAAATTAACTGTTTTTTTGTATGATATTTCTTTATATCTTATTAATTGATGCTTTCAAAGGTTTTTCTTTGTCATTGCATTTTTTTTTTTTTTTTGAGACAGGGTCTCGCTTTGTAGCTCAGGCTGGCCCTGAGCTAACTATGGAGCCCAGGCAAGCTTCGCACTCAGCAGTCCTCCTGTCTCTGCCTCCTGAGTGCCATTGCATTTTTTAGTTTATTGTGTCTTAATATTTAATTCAGTTCTGTTTTGTATTGAAATCTCTTTTAACTCTGTGTCTTTCCTATCACTAGGTGTTGGTATCCATCTCCCAAACTGAGAAAGTTTCAGCCATTATTACCTTAAACATGTTTTCTAGTGGTCTTTCTCTTTTCTTCTTTTATGTTTAGGTTTGATCTTTTCATGTATCCCATTCCTGTAGGCTTTCTTCATTCTTTTGTATTCTTTGTCTTTTTACTTTTTCTTTTTCCGTTTATTGATTTATTGCTGCATTTTAGGTATATCCTATGTTTTATCATTGAGAATTTGTACCTGTACATGATGTATCCTGGTTTTCATTTTTTCTCATTCCCTTGTCTTCCCTGTGTATTTTTACTTTGCTGGATATTTTCCAATGTTTTTTGTCTCCTACCTCACTGATTCTTTATTCTGATTGATTATGCTGATGAAGCTATTAGTAGTTTTTGTTTGTTTTGTTTTGTCCAGCCTTGAACTCCCTCTGTAGGCCAGGCTAGCCTTGAACTCATGGCAATCACCCTGACTCTGCCCTGAGTTCAGGGATTACAAGAATGTGCCAACCATACCCAGCACCACTTATGTTCTTAAATGTATAATTGTATTCTTAATTTTTTATTCTATTTTTATGTATTGTTTCTCAATTTCTCCTTATTTTCAATGCATATATCTTCATTAAGTTATCTCTTTTTTTTTATGGTATCAGGGATTGAACTTGGGCCCTTGTGCTTCCAAAGTAGGCACAGTACCACTTGAGCTAAATACCCGGCCCAAGTTATCTTTTCTTGTAGTTCTTTGCATTTTTTTATGAACATTTTTCTGAACTCTTTGTCAGTCATTTCATAGATCTCCATTTCTCTAGGTTTGTTATTGGTACTCTATTAGTTTCTTTTGTAGGTGTCACAGTTCCCTCTTTTTTTTTTTTTTTTTGGTTTGTTTGGTTTTTTTTGGAGACAGGGTCTCATTTTGTAGTTCAGGCTGGCTCTGAGCTCACTATGCAGTCCAGGCAAGCCTTGAACTCAGCAGTCCTCCTGCCTCTGCCTCCCGAGTGCTAGGATTACAGGCGTGAGCCACCATGTCCAGCATTGTGGTATGTGGTATTGATTGCTGGTGGGTATGAGTCTCCACACCCAGCATTGTAGTGGTTACTGGGGATTGAACTCAGGACCTTGCACTTGCAAGGCAGGTGCCGGAAACACTGAGCTAACCCTCCCGCCCCACAGTTCCCTGTTTCTTTATAATCTTTGTGTCCTTGTATTGTTTTACAGACATCCTGTAATTTTGGCCTTTACATATGTTCTTTGGTGGGAATAGAGCTTTGCTACTTATTCTAGACTGATTTTGGAAGGGCCAAATCATGATAACCCTGAGTAGGCAGGGCTGGTATGAGTTCTCTAATTGATTGGCTCAGTGCCTCTGCTTGGGTGTCCAATGTGATTACTAGGTGGGCTCTGCCAATTGCCGAGGCCTCTGGTGGGTCTGCGCTATCCAGCAGGCCTTTTGGTTGGATTGTGTGATTACTGCATGTTAGATTTGTCACGGAATGTATTCCTTGACCAGGTACTTCCGCTGAGGTGTGGGTTGATCTCTGTGGTTAGAAAGAGTTGCTCTTCCGGTTAGGTGGATCCAACACTGTTCTTTAGAAATGCAGGATTGAAGATTCCCACTCCGAGCAGAACCAGGCGATGTGCTTTGGTTAACTTGAATGTATGTTTGTCTTCCTGGATCATGCAGTTCTAGCCCCTATGCTGCTCTAACCAGTGTAAAGTTGGGATTCTCCCTGCCTGCATGGAATTTTTGTTTTTGTAGGTCTTTTAGCTGAAAAGAGCTTTCCTTCCTAGTCTTGCTAGTGTAGACTTTTCCTTTCTCTTACATTCATGGAGATGAAATTCTTCTTACCTGCACAGGGTTATTGGGTAGGCACTGTGGCTATATGGACCTTTTACTTGTCTTTGCAGGCTAAGAGTCATTGTAACCTTTTCTTTGGCATCCATGAAGGAAGAAGACTTATGTTGGGGTGATTCTGAGGCTGGGTGTGGAGACCAGCAGACTCAGAGCTCAATTTACATATTCTCACTCTGCTTCTAAATGTGACTAACTTTACTTGGGAGGTATGCTCTGAGGTTGTCTTATATCTCTGAGTGCCTAAACTGGCAGGAATACAGGGATGTTACCAAGATTGGTGTGATGTTCATTTTCTTTGTTTCTGTCCAACCCCTTGGTGGTCAAGCCATGCCATTTGCCCTACTGTTTCCTGTCAACTGAGACGAGAATACATCCCGAGAAGCTTTGTAGAATGCTAGGAAGTAGATGATTCCCTCATCTCTTTCCTCCTTGTGGAAACTGAGCCTCAGGAATTCCTTCCTATTGGTCATAAACCCACTTGACAAAGGATAAAATATGACACAGTTGGAGTAAGGCTGCTGTTCTTGTCCTTCTGATTCAGATTTTGTTCAGTTCTGCATACTACTTGGGTGCCTCAGGCTTGTCTTCAGGTATTAGGGTCTCTTCTATGGATAGTTGCTTGTTGAGCTTTCTGTGGGGAAGAATGTGGCCTAAGATTTCCTGCTCAGCTGTGCTGCTAACCTCACAAGCTTTTAAAAGTTTCTTTCTTTGGTTCTTTATGGTGAACATATTCAGTTTCATACTGTAACTGTATGATAATTTTCATAAAAGATTGAAATATTTATTAAGGCACTGATAAATTGAAAGTTTTACTTTTAGTTTTGAAGCATATATAATCATAGGAAGAGAAGGTTTCTTTGACTTTTTACTAGATGTATAGTCATATTTTTATTTTTATAATATGTAAATGTCTACTATGAAACCTAATGTGTTGATTTTGTTTTGTGTTTCTTCTGCAGAGAGTGATAATGAACTCTCAAGTGGAACAGGGGATGTGTCTAAAGAGTGTCCTGAGAAAATCCTATATTCTTGGGGAGAATTGCTGGGAAGATGGTAAAACATTTTTCTTATTAAAAACTTTAAATATATATAATTGTTAATTTGTTACATTAATTAAAATCTACATGTTAAAAGTGAAAAGAGTACTATCAAAACTATTTTAAGAGATGAGTGGATGAGGAGAGAGAGAAAAAGGAATGAAAAAAGGAATTGAGATTTATTATATACATTGCCAAGTTCCACAAGGAATGTAAACATGCATCTACTAATAAATTAAGGATATATATATATATATATATCCACTAATACAGTAAAGTTGATGAAACATAATGAATACAATATAATTAATAGCTACTCTTTATGTTTAGCTAGGTATCCCCTTCTATAATCTTATTTTACTTTTAGAAAAGATATTTGCTTTATTAATCTATTCAAATATAACATTAGTGAAAGTTGTCATTTTTGTGCTACATTACAGACATAAATATCTATTGTTATAGGGTTACATTTCTTTTTTCCTCATATTTTTATTGCACTAAAAGAGGCTATAGAGTTTAGAATTACTCATTTTGCCATTAATTATAAACTGTAACAAAGTATTATTTTACATTTTGGGGCTCTTTTACTTGGAGGTATAGAAAATACATTGTTTATATTTATTAAAGTAAATATTGTTTATATTTATGATATATAAGTTCTTAAAAAGATAATCACAATTCATGTTAGTGGAATTAAAAAAATCATGCCAATATAAATAGAATACATGATATATTATTGAGTATGTTAGATTATATGCATGTATATACCCTGGGAGAAACTCTGTGTTCTGGGCAGAATTTTGTGCATTAGCAAGGTATAAGTGAGAATAATTAAAACGTTGAAAAATCTTCTTTATGTGATGTTCTCTGTGCTAGTCTTCTATGTATACCCTAAAAGATTCCTCAGTTATAATTTAGAAAGTAGGGTATGTATTTACAGTTTCAAGGTGTTTATTTAATTTCTCTTTGTGAAGTCTAGAGACTGGTTTTATTAAATTGAACAGTGTCCATCACATTATTTTTACAGAAATATCCTGAGAGGAAGGAAGTGTCAGTTGCATCTTCTTTATTAAACAGAAAATTGTATTTTATTATCTTCACTCATAACAAATGTGAAATGAATTTCAGAGTGTGTTTAATTCATTAATGCCAGCCAGATGATATTACTTTGAATCCCAGTGAGGATTAAAGATGTATGTACTTTATCTGTGAGTTCATTTACACCTTCATGAGCAGGAGTCATTTGCATAGCTGTGGATAGAAAACATTTGCACTGCTGTCATTTTTCTGCACATTATCTCTTACCTGTTGAGAGTTCATCTAACCTAGTCAAAGGTAATTATTTTCCCAGTCAGAAGGAAAACTAACCATGAAAGACTAACTTGCCTAGTTGAAGACAAATGAAACTGGAAAACAGAAATCATGGTAGGTTTTAAAGAGGGGTTTTAATGCAAAAAAGTAGTTAACAGTGTTGTAATCCTGGAGCAACAGAAAGAAAACAGTGAAATACTGAAGAAGTAGAAAGCAGCTGTCACCTGTGAAGGACTGAAGAAATGAAACGGAAGAAGTATTGTACCTAGAATGTAAAAAGTCATAATCAAGGAGCTATTACAGGGGCGTCTAGAAAGGATGGCCCAACTTGTTGCTTAGACTCCAGAGGACACTCAGATCTCTTAAGATTTAGAAGGAACTGTTTGGAGAGGGTACACTTGATTAGTTCTTTAGTTTGGAAGAGATTTCCCAAGCTCTGATGTAACAGAAGAGTGCTGTGTGATTGGTGCTGATACTCCTGCAAAAGTCTGACTAGTGTTATGTTTATAAAGGATTCTAGAATAGCTTTGCTGTGAATGCATTCCCTTCTTCCTTTCTTCTGCCTTTGGCCTGTGCTTGACTGTTCATTTGAGAATACATGACAGTTACCATGTGAAGAACCTAACCTGGAAGCTAGCTGACAGTGTAGTCTAGGATATTTAGTATGCAGATTCTCAGGCCTTACATCATTGTAGGAACACAGAAAAATAGTTCAGAAGCAGTATGTAAATAATTATGCAAAAGAAGTAGCTAACCCTAATTTTAATTCACTTATTTATCTGGATCAATTGAATTAGACATTCTTGACACAAATGCTTTCCTTTTTTAAGGTAGGGCTTTATGTATTATTTTTTTATTTGGGGATACTAATAAATCAAGAAGAAATAGCACCAACAGCTTATCCTTTGTCTTAGTTTTCTTTAGGTTCAGAAATCTTCAAAGTCTTAGGAATAATTATTAAACATTGTGTGAAGATTTTCGTTTTGTGTGATTTATTAGAGTAAAATACCTGTTATCTAGAGCCCTACACTTTCTGTCTTAAGATTTTTCTTTTTAAGTGAGGAGATAGACTGGTAACCTACAACAGTTGATTGTTTACTTTTCCTTTTGATTGGAAAAATAATTTACCTTTGACTAGGTTAGATGGAACTCTCAACGGGTAACTTTTTAAGTAAAATGTATTGAAATATTTTGAATGCATTGTTAAATAACTAGATTAGTTTGTTAAAACCTTTATAAATTCAGAATTCACATAACTAAAATGCTAAAGTCTAGTAATGAAAGTTTTTATAAGAGATTACAGTTAAGCATTAGTGAAAAAATAACAAAAAAACAAGTGGATGAAAGAAAGTGAAAATTTCTGATGGGAGAACTTTAACAGGAAAAGAGTGAGGGAGATGGAGAAGGTGACATAAAAAGAACTAGGATGTGTTAATACATGTACCAATTACCCATGGTGAATGTAATCATTCTGTACTTCAAATATGTGTTAATAAAAACTAAAATAACTCCAATTATTAAAGCTGATGGTAAGTGTTCAAGGTCAATATTACCTTTTGTGATTAAATTTTTTTCTATAGTTTGCCACACATTTTCAACATTAGAGGCAGTTATCCAGAAATATGGTGTCCAATTCCTTAAGTTCCTAAATAATGTAATATTTTAATCAGCAGAATTAGCTTATTTTGAGACACGGTCTTGCTTTGTAGTTCAGGCTGGCCCTGAGCTCACTATGTAGCCCAAGCAAGCCTGGGACTCAGCAATCCTCCTGTCTCTGCCCCTCTGCCGAGTGCTGGGTTTACAGGCATGAGCCACCACTCCCAGCATCTGTGGTATGTGGTGCTGATGGTTGGTGGGTGTTGCCACCACGCCTAGTATTGTTGTATGTGGTTACTGGGAATTGAACCAGGGACCTTGCACTTGCTAGGCAGGCGCCGGAACCACTGAGCTAAATCTTTGGCTCCAGAACTAGCATTTTGAAAACTTTTAACACCTAAAGCAAACCTTGCTGCCATTTTCAGATTTTTTTTAAATGTTAGTAATTGATCCCATTAATTTTGTTTTATAGATGTATTCCTTTATCAAAATTGTACTAAATGCATTCTATGTGCTAGGTACTATTTTAGGTGCTTAGAATGTGTAAATAAAGAAGACATAGAATCTTGCCCTGTGTAGTTTGTATTCATACTTTTAAAAGCTAGCTGATTAATATACAGCTAGTATATATCTGCTTATATGTGACTTTAAAACTAATTACATTAGTTATGTCTTGTTTCTAGCATGGGATTCAGCACTGCTTTGCTGTTCCTGATCCCTGCAGTTAATGTTCTAAAAAAACAGTGGCCATCTGTATTTATATTTTAAACAAAAATATTGGAAGAATGATTATTTTACTAAATTACTTTTTTATTTGTGTCTTCGCATGTCATAGATGTATACTTGTAGCATTTGGGTTAATATCTATGGATTAGAATCTCTGACATAGTCCAATGTTGTATGCAATATAACTGATAACAGTATTTTAGGATAGTCAAAGATGTTTATCAATAGTATAATGAGTAACCCAGTTAAAAATTTTTATTAGTACATGTTTGCAGGGCATAATTATATTCATCATAGGGAGTTGATACTTGTATGTAATATATCTTACTTTTACACTTTCTTACCTCCCTCTCTTCCTCTTTTCCACATCTCTATATTTTCTTATCGTTTGCAAGTGATCTGTCTCCCTATTTCCTATTACTTCATTTTGCTCTTTAATTTATACACACTTTGTGTTTCACATATAACAGAAATTGTGCCATGTTTATGCTTGTGTATCTGATTTATTTCTCATAATATTATAGTCTCAGGGCATCTATTATAGGAAAATAGGCACAGTTCTTTTTAAATTCAGTGTATAAAGATAAATAGTGTCTAGGTTTTTAAGAATACTGAAAAGATATTTTCATTATTCCTGGCTAGATAAATAGCTGAAGATTAAGTAAAGGCAAATTGAGTTTAAATAAATTGAATTATGTCGTTATAGAAAAAATATTTATTGAGGACTGTTGACTATTAACTTACAAAGGACATATATGCATATGTATATATGAGCACATACATGTATATGATTTTTATT
The DNA here is from genome assembly GCA_004025085.1 of Thryonomys swinderianus. NCBI lineage: Eukaryota > Metazoa > Chordata > Mammalia > Rodentia > Thryonomyidae > Thryonomys > Thryonomys swinderianus. The sequence goes on from PVIC010009931.1 coordinate 19,510, forward strand.
TTCAGAAGATTAGGTAAATCATTATACAAACTATGAGCCTATGGAATATTTAATTGAGAGGATTGATCTTTTTTTTTGTTCCTCCAGTGTTGGAAATATATGTAGGAGGAGAAATGGGTATTAGGAAGTTATTACAGAGGTCTGGGGTAGGTACAGTTGTTAATCAGTTGAGATAGGAAGTGCATAAGGCTCATATTAATATCCATCAGCTAGTTAAACTTCTGCATTGCTGTGTTACAGAACCTAAGCTGATAATATTGATGCGCTTGAATGAAAATAAATTAGGAGGAAGTAGCACTTGTATGATTTAATACCATTAAAGAACATGAATGTGGAACCTGCTTTTTGCACTTGCAATTCAGACTAGGAGGGCCCTCCCGGTACGATGGGCCTAGCAACATCTTGTCCTTGAGTCATCTCCTGCCACACACACACACTAGCCAGCCTGCCACACATTTATCTCAGGGGGCCTCTGAGGGTGCTATTTATGTACATGGATATACAGCCAACGTACTTGTTAATATAAATAAATTCATAGAACGATTTAAAAAATAAATGAAAGAAAAAATTTTCCATTAAGTTAGAATCATACGGCTCACCAGTAAAAAAGATGAAAACAAGAAAAGAGTATAAGTCAAAGATATCATTAAGCTTAGGAACTACTATTGCTACATGCTTCCTGTTATTTTCATCCTTGACCCAGGAATATAGCTCTGTATAAACTAATAAGATACAGTTTGTATAGCAACAGGAGTGGGAAAGGGAACATGAATGGCTTGCTTTCTTCTTTCCTCAGGCACAGTAACCTTGGTGCACGACCAAAAGGGCTATCCACCTTGGTAAGGAGTGGTGTTCCCGAAGCACTGAGGGCAGAAGTGTGGCAGTTACTAGCCGGCTGTCATGACAACCAGGCCATGCTGGATAGATATCGAATTCTTATCACAAAGGTACACAGTCTTTTCTTATCATTTTCATATGTGTCAAAATGTTAAATAGTGTTTTTGTAGCTCTCATAAGTGTTTTGAACTTGCTTAAAAATATACTGGTATTGTATGCTTCATACTTTTGCCTTTTGATTTGAGCACTTGTTGGATAATGGTAAACAATGGCTATAATTACCTTTGAATATGCTGTTTTATGTTGTCTTGTTGTTTATTCTTTATAATTTCTGTTTGCCAAATTGGACTATACACTTGGGCCTCTATATCCTGAGCTGTCTGCATCACTGCATTCAACAAACTATGCATTGAAAATATTTTCAAAGACTGCATCTGTTCTGAACATGTTCAGACTTTTTTCTTGGCGTCACTCCTTAAACAATACAGCAACTAATTGCATAGTATTTGCATTGTATGAGGGATTATAAGGAATCCAGAGAAAGTTTAAATGATATGGGAGGTGTGCCTAGGCAAATACATGCACTTTATGGAAGGAGTTGAATATACGTGGATTTTGGTACCTGCCACGGGCTGTGAAACCACAATCTCTCCCAAATGCCAAGGGATGACTGTGTTTGTTTTGCAAATGTCTTCTGACTTTCAGCCAGACATTTTTATTATTTAAGATTCATAGTGAGATTTTACTATTGTAATTTTAAAATGAAATTAAAGGATTTTTATGTTCATTTAACCTTATACCTAAATCATAAGTGCAGTTTCCAATATGAATTTGCATATATCCAAATAGCTCACTGCAGGCCATAAGTATAGGTAAGTGTTGGCCTTTTTAGTTTTTTTCTTTTTAGTTTTTTGAGACAGGGTCTCTCTTTGTAGTTCAGAATGGCCCTGAGCTCACTATGTAGCCCAGGCAAGCCTTGAACTCAGAAATCCTCCTGTCTCTGCCTCCTGAGTGCTGGGATTACAGGTGTGAGCCACCATGCCTGGCACTGTAGTATGTGGTATTGATGCATGGTGGGCGTGAAACATCACACCCAGCATTGTATGTGGTTACTGGGTATGTACTCAGGATTTTGCGCTTGTGAGGCAGGTGCTGGAACCACTGAGCTAAATCTCCGGCCCTCATTTCACTTCTTAATATACTCTAAAACATGAAACTTTAAATAATATAACTTTTTGTTTTTTCAAATTCTCTGTTCATAAATGAGATTTTCATTAATATACTATTTTTAATAAGAACTTTATCCTTCAGAATATAATAACTTAAAGATTTTTATCCCTTTTAATTCCTCATTTTGCTTTCCTCTTTGTGTTTTGTCCATAAGTATCTTCATGTGCCCCTCACTGCTAAATTCAGGTGAAATATATAAAAGATTAGTGATTTCCTCAGTAGGTTATGTGTATATGGAAAAAATGTTCAAATTCAATTTATATTTTTAAAATAACAAACCCATGGACCGGAGATTTAGCTCAGTGGTTCTGGCACCTACCTCGCAAGCACAAGGCCCTGAGTTTGATCCAGTAACCACATACGATGCTGGGCATGGTGACTCACGTCCACCAACCATCAATACCACATACCACAGAGCCGAGCATTGTGGCTCATGCCTGTAATCCCATCACTCGGAAGGCAGAGGCAGGAGGATTGCTGAGTTCCAGGCTTGCTTGGGCTACATAGTGAGCTCAGGGCCAGCCTGAACTACAAAGCGAGACTCTGTCTCAAAAAAACCAAAAAACCCCCACCCAAATAAACCCATGAGAAATGAAGTTACACTTGTATTTGCTGTGCCTGGTCCATGGGTCTGATGACCACATGGACTGTGCTTCAGAAATGGCCTGAGCCTGTGGCTCTTTGTACCCTCAGAGTAGAAAGATAGTGGTGCCCACACACATATATTCGTGCTCAGAATATTACAATTTTCTTGCGGCTTTTGTATGCTAGATAAAGTGGATCTACAAGTTACCTACTTTTGACCTTTGTGAAATGGGTGAATAGTTTAAAAATTATTGCTACACAGGGTACATATAAAGATATATTAAAAATAAACAGTTAATCTGTTACTTCACAGGAATATTTACAGTAATGACTGACAAAGCAGCTACTTTCAGAAATAGCTCTTACTCCAAAGAGAGACAATTTGAAACATTTGGCAATTTAAACATCACTAGGGTCACTCACTATTGCATGAATGTGTGGTTTCCTATGTATAGGCCACTTTTTTCATGTAAATAACGAATTATGTACTTTTGATGACTGCTCAGGGATAACCAGACACTGCTCCATTGACATCAAGAGGATTTGTTGATTCATTCTTTTTAAGATTTCATAGTTTGGGAAAGATATAAAGAGTTTTGTCTTATAATAGTATTTACAAACCCCTGATAATATATATTTGTAAGTGTGATGAGTTTAACCAGCATACTAAACACTGAAAGTTTTGAATCTACAACTTGCAGAAAAAATAAGAGAAAAGGAAAAAGGAAGTTTGGTTTTTTATTGAATAAAATATAAGGAAGATAATTGGAAATCAAAGAACTACGTTTCTGAGATTCCTTTCTTTCTGGAGTCTGCTGTCAGTTACTATCTACCACTGAAGCAAAAATTGTACTCTTTTTTTTCTGGCAGGTGTACTTCACCAGATGTGTTTCATTCGTCTCTGGGTGTCTTACTTTCAATCATTCTGTGGTTTCAGTTTTCCACAGTTTCCTAACCATGTCCACAGCAACCTTCTGATTGTCCTGATGTGGTTGTGGTAGCAGTCCTCCAGGCTAGTGTCTTCAGTCACTGGCTCTTGATCTTCCAGTGGTCAAGTGCCCCAGTCTCTGAGTTAATTACTTTGGAATGTCTGAATCCTATGTGATGTATCTGACATATGCTTGTCACAAGCCATCTGTTCTTCATGCAGCATTGTATTTGGAAAATAAGGAAACAAATATGCTATCCATGTTAGCAAAACTAGAGATGAAAGGCACGGTCTTTTAGACTGCTCAGCCATTCATATTTGGAGCACGGACAACAAGTTTGCGTTCCTTAGGGTCACCCTGACTTCGCACCAGTGGGGACAGATTTGAAAGTCCACAGACTCTCTCTGGTTTGCTAATCTGCTAGAAAGACTCACAGAAGTCAGAACAGTGCTATACCCATGATTAAGGTTTTATTTTGTTTTGTTAATAGCAACAAATGAGAACTAGCTAAAGGAAGGGAAGCATAGAGCAAAATAAGTTACTAAGAGGGCTGGGGATTTAGCTCAAGTGGTACTGTACCTACCTTGGAAGCACAAGGGCCCAACTTTGATCCCCGGTACCACCAAAAAAAAAAAAAGGTTACTAAGAGAAACTTCCAGATAGGATGCTTCTTCATCATCTTCAGACACCTGTCACCTCCTGCCATTATCCTCGAGGACACATCCTCCTGGATCAGTGTGTGGCAGTAATTTTCAGAATGAACCAAGGAAGCCCACCAGGCTTTTGTCCAGAGTTTTTATTGGGATTTAATTACATAGGCTTGATTGATTGATACCATTGTCCACCTGATTGAACTCAATTTCTGGGCTCTCTTCTTTCCTCCTTAGAGGATAGACTGATATTACATGTGTCAAGCCCCAACCCTCTAATCGCAAGATTGGCCTTTGTGATTACCATAAACTATTGAATGGTTTGAGGTGTACCACTGAATAGCAACTTCTGTTATTTAGGAAATCTCAAGTATTTAGACGGTACCTCTTAAGAGCCTGAACAAGGGTCTGGTGTCTATTGGGTAGGTCAGAGTAGAGTCTGTCACTGTATAAGAGTGTTTTCCCTGGCCAGGCCTGTAATCCCAGCCCTCATAATCTGCTACAGAATATTTTATTCTAAAAAAGTATATAATTTTAGTAATTTATTTCAGAATGGCAAAAGTTTGCTGTCTGTTACATTGAGTATATATTTATACAATTTATACATGGACTAGCAATGTATAATTGATTATAATAAGTTTTTCCAGATTTAGTTTGTAAATCTGTGGTAACAAAATTTCAATTTTGTTATTCCTACTTTTTAGTTTTTTTGAGACAGGGTCTGGCTTTGTAGTTCAGGCTGCCTCTGAACTCACTATGTAGCCCATGCTAGTATTGAACTCACGGCAGTTCTTCTACCTCTGCCTCTGCCTCCTGAGGGCTGGGATTAGAGGTGTGAGCTCACGTGTCTGGCTTGTTATTCCTATTGTTAACAGTACAGTTTATCAAAAACATGTTCATATCAGCAGTATAGAAATATATTGGTTTGATCATGTGCTCTGAAACTTTCAAGTCATACTATTTTGTGACAAGAACTACACTACAATGGTATATTTAGTTTCATTGTCTCCCGTGCATCATAGCCTAGCATAATAATAAAATGCTATTCTCCTTTGTTGATGCCTAGGAGAGGACATGAGATAGCAAATGCTTATAGCTATGACTATATTTATGTACTTTGGTGGCGAATACATCTGCCCTCCTATCAGTCAGTAGAAAGAGCGTAAACACCTATATGATTTTCATTAAGGAGTGCTCCCATATTTGGTACTTGTTGGTCATGGTTCAGCAGCTGTTAGTCTTTTTTTTTTTTAGTCTAGTTAATTTTTCCTATCTTATTAAGGAAGTGGCATGATTTCAAGGTCAATTAATGAAATGATTCAGCTTGGGCAAACAATTGCTTTATAATGACCTACCAGAGACTGCAATTGCACAGGAAAGAAGGAATCAGAAATATTTACAGAAAATTTAAAATTTAGTTTCAGCAAAAGTGTTATTCTGTCACTTAATTCTGTAGTCAAAGTATGCTAGATAAAAATCTGTAGCCTTAAGTCACAGTCTAAAGCAGGGATAGGAAATACAGAATCAGCGGACTAGATCCAGTCTGCAGATATGCTTTGTCTAAATGTATGTATTAAAGAACAATAAATGTAGTCTTTGTTTTGTCATAGGCTCAATGCTTTGTTACTCCATATACTTTATACATTTTAATATGTTTGATTTTCAGTTATCTTTGGTTTTATGACTTGTTATATCAGTATAAACAAATCCTTAGAGGAAAGAGTTTATCATAGTGATTTTAACTTATTAATGTCTATTTTCCAGGCAGACTGTAAAGTCCAAGGAAGCAAGGACCACTATTGTTTTATTCCTTAAGAGATACTTTATGTCTAACATATTCCAGGTGATAAATGAAGTTTATTGTCACCCTTCATTAGAGGGATACAAGGTCATTTGCTGACGTATGCATGTACTCACTTATTACTTATTTCCCCCATCTATAAACCATGTTTGGTCCTGGGTAAAGATGGTAAAATATGAAGCAATGTTGTTTTCCTAGGTCACTTACCTGTCTTCTGGGGGTGAGAGCATAATAAGCCATGGAACAGTAATTCCTGTTGTACAAGTCTCTGTTGTTTTTGCTAGGTTGACAGGAACCATGAAGAATTACTTGCCCAGAGAGTTTTGCTATAGTTACTGGGGCATGTAGGTTGAGAGATCCTTAATCATAATAGGTCAGACCTAAAAAAAAAATATAGAACAGAGAAAGGGGCTGGCATTTCAGTGTGGAACAATCAAACTGTATGGCTTATTGGCTTTTATAATATAATCACCAGAAAATAAACTTGGCATGTATTTTTGACTGATAGGAAATAACTCTAGGGACAAAAATTTTAAAAAGCATGAAAAACTGAACTACATTCAAGTGAGGATGAACCAGGTCAGAAGTCATAGGCTAGTGGTGGTGAATCTGCAGTATATACATGGCACAGCAGGCTGCCTAGAAAATAGACATTAATAAGTTAAAATCACTATGATAAACTTCTTCCTCTAAGACTTTGTAATACTGACATAACAAAGTCACAAAATCAAAGATACTTTGAAAACTCTGGGAGGCTCACCACCACTGCTATAGGCCATCTCATAATTGCAGTCTGGAGCCAAGGACCAAGCACAGAGCAGTCAGAGCAGCTGTCTGTGGAGAACTATGTTGAATGTGCTGCTGTCCTTAGAAGGAGCGTTGAGGCACAACTTGCCATGGTTAAAGAGGCAGTAGCTTCACTTAAGGTGGGAACACTAGTATTCGTTATGGAATTAGAACCTAGATTCAGAATCCAAACTCTGCTACTTAGTAGGTTATGGCCTAGGATAAATTCCTTAATTATCTGGTCTCATTGTGTTCATTTGTCAGGGTATAACCATATGTATGTTGCAGGATGTTTGTGAGAATTCAGTAAGACAATTCCTATAAAGCACTTAGTACATGCTTTACTACATGGTAAGCTCTCACCATTGACAAAATTATGAAGGAGAATATTCTGCAGTGTTGAGTATGTGGTCTGGAGAAGTTCTGTGGAAGATACAGAGATTACTAGAAGCTCTTAAAGTTTCAACCTCCATCTGAAAAATGGTTAGAAAGCAAGCAAGCAAGCAAGGTTTTCTGTAACACTGATACCTAACCACTAATGTATTGTGCCATGCATTCTTTATCAAACAGTATCATGTTTGTGTCACACTGTGCTAGGACTAGTGAGATATGAAATCGAATAATACTTCTATCCTATCCTTGAGGAATTTAGTGTCTACGGGGAAGCAGCCAAGAAAGTGGCAAAAAGGGTAAATAAATGGTTGCACGTGCTGGCACAGGATGAGTGAAGTTAGGAGAACAGGGATCGCGTCCCTCTGGCAAGGAGGAATTAGCAAGAGAAGATATGTGAGGGCTGAGCTGGTGCCTTTTGTGACGACAAAGAACTGTGAAAGGTCCTGTCACGTTTGTGGAAAGTTCACTGGACCCACAGGACCCTCTAAGGGCCTACGTGAGCAAGGTTGGCATCTGGGTTTTGCTTGTTGCTGTAACCTTAGCACTCAACACTAGGTTCTCCTTTAGTAGGTGCTTGCTGAGGGAATTAATGGCGTGTATGGTAGGTGTCATGTCTAGTGTTTTTGTCTGTACTTTCTCCATGGAACTTTGATGGCTTTGGTTATTTGATTCTCATTTTGATCATCAAGGAAATAGGAGGTGCAGTGATACTGAGAAACACAGTTATTAAATAACAGAGTCAATATTTGAACCCATGAAGTAGAAAATTCTAAAAATGAAATGAGGGATAGGTCATTTCCACTTTTTGTTTTAATGACTAGGAACCAAAAGCTCTTTATATTTTGCTGATCATTAGTTTTTTCTTTTTCAGATATTTATTGGTACATTTTATGTACAGTTCACAGTCATACTCAACATTAGGGAATTTGTACTAGTGTATGACACAAGTTAATTCTTATTTTTTAACCACATCCCTACCTACCCTCAACCCCCCATCCTTTATATACATGCTGTTTCATTTTCTTTCCAACTCATATTTATTCTTTTCCCTCATTACATTCCCACACCAAATTCCCTTTGGAAACTTCTCATTTTACAAAAAGTATCATAAATTCTAGAACTCATTTACATCTATAGGTTCTCATACCAGAGAAAAAGATATGGTATTTGCATATCTGTGATCTATTTATTTCACTTATTAGTGTGTCTTCCAGGTATATCCATTTGCACATAAATGAATGAAACTTGTCATTCTTTATGGTAGAGTAATACTCTATTTTATAAAAAAAACATCTTCGCTGGGTGTGGTGGCTTATGCCTGTCATCCCAGCACTCGGGAGGCAGAGGCAGGAGGATTGATGAGTTTGAGGCTTGCTTGGGCTACACAGTGAGCTCAAGGCCAGCCTGAAGTACAAAGCAAGACCCTGCCTCAAAAAACAAACAAACAAACACCCCCACATCTTCTTTATCCAGTCTCCAGTTGATGGGCATTTGGGTTGTTTCCAAGATAGGGCTATCACAAACTGAGCTGCTAAGAACCAAGGGTGTACATATGTCTTTCCAATGTTATTTTAAAAATTCCTTTGGGTATATTCCTAGCAGGGGAATAGCAGGGTGAAATGGTACCTCTAATCCTAGTTTTCTGAGGAATCTCCACACTGATCTCCACAATGGTCGCACAAGTCTTCAGTCCCACCAACAGTGGAGAAGGGTTCCTTTCTCCCCACAGCCTCACCAGCATTTATTGTTGGTTGATTTCGCAATAGCAGCCATTCTTTGTGGAGTGAGATGAAATCTCAGTGTTGTTTTCATCTGCATCTCTCAAATGACCATTAGTTATTTTTAGGTGATCTGGAGGAATAATTGAAGGTTAGTAACCCCAGTCCTCCTATAGAAGCAACAATTTAGAGCGTCTGCAGTGAAGATTAAATCTTAATTGCTAGCATGTGGAGCCCTGAGTAATAACCACATTTTCACATATTCTGAGCCATTTGATATGGGGGAGGCTGTGTATATTTTAGTGCAGATTGAATTTCATGTAGCGTAACTACTGTATGTGCAATTTCAGTAAATTACAAGGCATTTGTGATACAATTTACAAGTCAGAAGTACTGATTAGTACTTATGTAAGAGAGCAAATATTAAATTGTACTGTTGTGCTCTTTTGTAGAAGTGACATTTTGTAACATACATATTCTGTACTTAAAATAGAGTGTTAGATTTAAAACAGGCTTTTAATTGATAAGCTTTGAGAAATAATGTAATCATGAGCTATTTTCTCTCTGACATTTGAGTTTTATTGTTTCTCCAAATGAATCTTTTCTTTCATGTGTGTGTATTCTTTTCTTTTTAAAGAATTTGAGTTTTGATAGGCCTAGATTTGAGTCTCATTTCTCCCAAGTATCAACTTGTGATTTTCTAAGCCTCCATTTTGTATTTGTAAAGAAGACATAATAGTGGTGTCTACTGGGATCGTGTACATTAAATAAAATAATGATGTTCTCAGCACACCGTAGAAGAGTAACTTTTGCTTTTATAAGTACACTATACCCTGAGCAGTAATGAGTAATAGCAGTGATAATGATAATAATAATTATGATTCTCAGTGGTCTCAGTGAAACTGTTAGGCTCAGATGGTTTTTGTATTTGATATTTTGAGGAGCTCCTCAATTTGTCCACATATTAAAAAATTGTGTCATTTGTCTTTTTTATTGCCACATTGTAGAGGATTTTTGTACATTCAGAATACTAATCCTTAATTATTTAGTAACTTTTAAGAAATTATTTTGAGATAGGATCTCACTATGTAGTTTAGGCTGGCCTCAAATTCTTGGCAATCCTCCTGCCTCAGCCTACTGAGTGATGAGATTACAGGCATACACCACCATGCTGAGCATTCATTGTTCAATAACTCCTGATTGAGACTCTTTTATAGGACAGACTCTGTGATTTCCAAGGATTCACAGATGAAAAGGTTTACATTATGATACAAGCTGTTAAGTCTCAAGGATGCAGAATACAGAGGAACTAGTGACAGCTTGGGTTGAGCCTGGGAAAAGGTTGCAGATGAGACAGTGTCTGAGGCAGGGGCTCAGACATGTCTTGAGTGTGTTTGGAGAAGGGATCCTGTAAAAGGAGTATTTAATGTAGTAATTTCTGCCATGTATGATTAGCATATTTTCCTTCCACATTGCCATCTAACTGACAAACTACATCCACTGTTTATGAATTAATATTGTCCCCTCTAAAATGGGAAGAATTGCATTCAAGTCTATTCTCTTTTAAGAAATAAACATAATGAAAACCCTTAGAAAAAGATGCATCATACCAAAAGGATACACCAGAAGATAATACTTGATTGTTAATCTAGGATTGGTGCAACAGAATTTTATCCAATAATACTGCAGTATCTGTTAAAAATGTTGGAGTACCTATTATATCTTGGGTGCTATGCTAGGGAGGTAGTGTATATTAATTTTTAAAAACTACTAACTTAAAATGTCATTGATTAGCAAAAATGAAATACTATAAATTTGCACAGGCACAACCCAGTGTTCTAAACTACAGAAAGCCTTAGCTTAAATCTGCATCAGAGAGCAAAATGAGTAATTATAAGTACTTGGTAATTGGTGCCAAAATCTTTTCTGGAATAATAAATAAAAAACAACCATAAGAGTGGCCTCTTAAGATTCTTCTAATTCTCTGCCTTCTTGAGTATAATATGGACAGTTAAAAGCTTCACTGTGTTTATTCCTGTCAGATTATTGGTACTGCTCAGAGTAAAACCTGTCTTCTCTCTGTTCTCCAGTGCATTATTGTAGCAGATGGATTTTAATAAAACATCCCACTAAAGAGAAGTTTTTACTCTACTTTAGAAGAATGTACTATAATTATACTACTGTAAATTCTCAAGAGGAAATGTTTAAATTGGTATTTTTCTTGTGATTGAATAAGATGTATTGGATATTTAAATCAAATGACATCAGTTGTAATTGATACATCAGATACAATTAATAGGCTTTCATAACTTCATAGAACTCTATACTTTATTTAACCAGGTAAATATTTGCTTCTTCTTTAGATGATATTTACCTCTTAAATATTCTATGCAGTGTGTTAGTCACATAATACTCAGCAGTAGAATTCAATGAGATTTGGAGTGCTGCTTAATTACACCGCTGCTCCACTCTGTCATCACCTTGTCGAGCTGTGGGAAATGAGCTTTCTGATAGAATGAGGTTAGTCCAGCTGGTTCTGTACCATCAGCATTTAGAAAAACCACAGGGGGTTTGGCTGGTACATGCTGATGTAGTCGTAAAATTTATCAAAATTTCTTCTGAAAATTACAGTTCTTTAAAATTTACCATCCGCCTCCCCCCCCAAAAAAACCCCAAACAAACAGAGATGGACAGGAGAATAAAGAGTATGCTTGTATTTTGTTAATGCGTTAAACATGCTGGAAGGATTTTATTCAGAAATCACTATGGCTTTTGTTTTCTCTTTGTTTTTGTGCATAGAAAGCATGGCAGTTTCTCACTGTATAATTACACCTTTTCATTTCCTGGGTCATACCTATAGCGATACTTACCTGTTACTCTGTGTAAATTTGCAAGGTAATAGCTTTCTTGTCAATTCTGCAGCAGTGATATTTTGTAAAAACTTAAAAATATAGTCTTAATTATTTTCTGTATTTAAATGCTGTGCTTAGTAGAAAATTTAAAATTTGCCATCATTTCAATATTAATAGTTTCAAAGTGGATTAAGGGAGATTTTCATGTTGTAGAATTAGAGTAGTAGTATACTTACTTTTGGTGGAAAAGCATTTGATGTTTTGTTGAGCATAAATAATTCTGTAACATAATAAGATCTGTGGTGTAATAAACCTGCTATACAGCTATGGCTATGTATATATATGGCTATGGAATGAAAGTAAAGAAAATCTTAGATGTGACAAATTTTTAAGCATCTGGGAGCGCAGTCTTGGATCCTGCTTTTATACTATGTAGCTTCACTGGTTTTAGTCCGTATTTCTAGAACATACTTAGTTTTATTGGGTAATAGGATGTGCTGAGTTTATTATAGGGCTTTTGCTTTGGCTTTAATTTTTCTTTTCATTCAAATTTATGCTTTGATGTGTGTATCATTGTTCAGTGAAAACAATGTCAGGGTGGGGAAAAAAAAAAAAAGAAGAAACTGCCAGCCAGTATCGAGTAGCACTTACTAAAAATCTAGCTTTAAGATTCCACCTCAGCATATTATATATTTTAAAGTTTTTTTATTACTGCATCTTCGCAGTGAATTATACTCATCATGAAGATTAGTACATGCAAATATTTTTATTTCAAATGAAGTTAAAGAGACTAGGTAAAGATGAATCAGAACTTACGTACTCCTGGAATAAACTGTCAAGGGTGTTCATTCTTTCTTCCTTAGGAGAAATCTTGAATTGTTACTAGTGTCAGAGGATTCAATCACTTCTACCCTTGGAAAAGCTAATCTGACATGTTTATGAAAACTATTTAATCTTCTAATAGATGAGAAATTTTTTGAAGACAGCATCAAGAAGCTTTTATCTTTATACCTGGAAAAATGATATGAAAAGAAACAGTTTTCACTTTGTTCTCTAAATGTTCAGTTCTTTTTTTTTTTTTTTTTTTTTAGACAGGGTCTCGCTTTGTAGTTCAGGCTGGCCCTGAGCTCACTACAAGTGGAGGCAAACCTTGAACTCAGCAATCCTCTTATCTCTTCTCCCAAGTGCTGGGATTACAGGCGTGAGCCACCAAGCCTGGCACTGTGGTATGTGGTATTGATTGCTGTTGTGTGTGAGTCACCACGCCCAGCATTGTAGTGGTTATTGGATCGAACTCAAGACCTTGCACTTGCGAGGCAGGCACTGGAACCACTGAGCTAAATCTCTGGCCCATTCGTCAGTTCTTTTATGAAAAAGTAGAATAGCAGTTTTGGATTGAAAGCTCATTTTTATTTTTCTGCCCACCTGTCCATTTAGTATATAGGTGTTCTAAGAGAGGTTCCATTTCTTTGTAATAATTAATTGATTGAAGTCAAAATAGTTTCCTTACTTTACTTTCCAGGGATCTCAGGTCATCTTTACTTAGAATAATTTCAAAGTAGGGGTGATTTAGGTATATTGAGAAAAATTGAAGTCTCGTTTGGTTTTGTAGATCTGACCCTGCATTCATAAAGTTAATCTTCATTATGTACTATTTCAGCTTTTTGAATAAGCTGAAGTAGAACAACAAATTAAGGATTGAAGGAATTTCTCTAGATAGTAGACATTCTTTATTTCCTATTGGGACTGATGATATATCTCTGTAATACTGTAATACTGAGCTGTAGTTTTTTTTGAGACGGTCTTGCTTTGTAGTTCAGGCTGGCCCTGAGCTCACTGTATAGCCCAGGCAAGCCTGGAACTCAGCAATCCTCCTGTCTCTGCCTCCGGAGTGCTGGGATTACAAGTGTGAGCCACCACACCCGGCACTGTGGTATGTGGTATTGATTGTTGTTGGGCGTGGGTCTCCACGCCCAGCATTGTATGTGGTTACCGGGATTGAACTCATAACCTTGTGCTTGCGAGGCAGGCGCTGGAACCACTGAGCTAAATCTCTGGCCCTGTAGTTTTTTTTTTTTAAATTGAATTTTTTATTGGTACATTTTATATACATCTCACAATCACACACAACATTGGGGAATTTGTACCAGTATATGACACAAGTTAATTTTCATTTTTACCCACATCCCTACCTACCCACACCTCTCCAGCCCCTATATACATGCTCTTTTTTATTTTCTTTCAGAATCATATTTATTCCTTCCTCTCACTATGTTCCCACACCAAATTTTGTTTGGAAATTTCCCATTCTACAAAAACTGTCATACTTTCTAGAGCTCATTTACCTCTACAGGTTGAGCCTAGTTTTTTTTTTTTTTTAACTCCCTTCTTCTGTGGAAAGACCTTTTTCTATGTGAACAACAAAAAAAAAATACACCAAGTTTAATCCTGGAGGAAAAGATCATGTTTAACTAGTACCATGAGGGAAATCATTGTTCAGTCCCCAGTGGCATCGATTAGTCCTACATAAAGTGTGCTGGGACTGATTAATCAGGAAACAACTCTAATTAAAAGGGAAACTGCTCATCACCTGCCAGCTCAGCCTGTTTTACAGAAGGGAGCTATAGACTGGCTTTGTGCACTTTAGCTTCTCGTGACAACTCTTCAATTGTGTGTAACCCAGTTGAAGGGAATAATTCAAAGATATTTTTAGCAAACTTTATAGAGGTAAAACTTGAAATTTAATTGACTTTTTTGCATATTTACATAAACAATACTTTTGAAGTTAGAATAACATGGTCAAACTGTAAAGCTTTTAAACATCTAATATGTCTTTAATTTTTTTTTTTTTTTTGAGACGGTCTCGCTTTGGAGTTCAGGCTGGCTCTGAGCTCACTATGTAGCCCAGGCAAGCCTCAAACTCAGCCATCCTTCTGCCTCTGCATCTGCCTCCTGAGTGTTAAGATTACAGGCCTGAGCCACCACCTCCTGCTCAAATGCTTTAGTAGTTGGAAAAAACAGTGGTACCTAGAAATGATACTGGTAAGGTGGGTGTGGTGATGCACACCTGTAATTCCAGCAGTCAGGATGCTGAGGCAGGAGGATCACAGTGAGTTTGAGGCCAGCCTGAACTACATAGTGAGATGCTGTCTAGAAAACAAACAGAAAACCCTAGAATGATGACAGCATTTGAATAAGTATGTGAATATATTTAAATATAAACAAACATTTTTTGTCATACAAGATAAAAATTTAAATATCTACATACCTTTTTTTTTTTTTTTTTTTTTTTTGAGACAGGGTCTTGCTTTGTAGTTCAGGCTGGCTCTGAGTTCACTATGTAGCCCAGGCAATCCTGGAACTCAGCAATCCTCCTGTCTCTGCCTCCCGAGTGTTGGGATTACAGACGTGAGCCACCACGCTGGGCCTAAATAACTTTTATTAGCTCACAAATCATTTTGACATTCTGGGAGCATTTATCTCAAATCTTAGAGAATTACTGTATGAGATAGAGTGTGGTCATACCTTGGTACCACAGTGCTTTGAAAGTCATTGGACTTGGTACTGCACCCATTTTGATGTGAAATTTTATTCTGATCCTCATCATTTATTTGGTATGTTTTGTACAAACTAGAACTTGAAGGAGTTGATTGTCTCATGTCTCACTACCCTTCCTACCCAAAGCAGTTTGTTTAGTACTTCTGGTGGCTCTCAGAACAAATTAACTATGAGCACTGAGCTACTCTTATACTTCTGCAAACTCTCAGATGATACGGCACCAAAGTTGAAAGCCCAAGGAATGGGAGTTTTCCTTAGTGGTGGACAGTTTTGCTAGCATGTGAGAGGCCATGGGTAGCTGTCCTTTTATTACCAAACAAAAGTTGAAAATCCTCTCATCCACTTTTTTTTTGAGAAGCCCAAAGAAAGAATTCTGTTGGTAACAGGTAAAAATATTGTGTCTGGCAGATAGCCAGGCTTACAGGTACCACCTTAGAAAAGCATAGCAGGTATGTAGTAAATATTTCATGTGTTGGGGTGTAAAGCTGGAGCTGCATTCCAGCCTGCCATTGTGTGGTACTTAATGTGAAAACTAGACCTTGTGGGTGTCCAGTGTCTCGTGAGTTGCTGCTCTTTACAGCCAAAACACTTTGTTTGGTCCTCCCAGAATGCCTCAGGATCAAGTTGGGACAAATACTGTGGCATTGCAATATTTTAATTTCACAAGGTATGTGTTTTATGTATTGTTTCCTGGACTGCTTTATGTTTGATGATTATCATTTATCATATCAGGTCTTTCTTCATTTATTAAATGATATATGAATTACTAATGAGAATTTTAGAATTATTCTAAATGTTGCTTTTGTCATTTTCTCACTTTTACTACTTGTCTTAATACATGTATAGACATCTATCGGTGTTTAAATGGGTCAGTGGTTGTGTGAGGTAGAAAGTTAAGAACTAGAAAGCTACTGTCAAAGTTGGTGTAACTTTTGTCCTTATATCCCCCCAACTCATAACACTCTGAAGAAATTTTTAGGAAGTCAGTTTGAATCATGGCCTTTACAGGATTGGTATTTTTTGTGTTATTATTTCAAATCAGTTATAGTTCAGGATGGAAAATCCTGGGCAAATGTTTGCTGCTACAACACAGTGCAGTGTTTACAAAGTTCACGTACTCTTGTCATGGGCAAGCTTGGGCATGATAGGGTAAGTGCTTTTTAGTAAGTTGATGTAGACCCATTAAATTTAAAGTTTATTTAAACAAAAGAAGGGCAGTTTGACCCAGAAATGCCACTGTTTTAAATGTGATGCATCTGATGGAAGCAAGATTGTGTTTTAGACAGCAGTCTGTAGCAGTAGCTTTCATTCAAGTTTTCTATCTCTGGATTTATTTCGTATAGGGTTTTCTTTAAACAGTGGGTATGTAAACTTGTACTACTTAATGTAGCTTAGTTATTCAAATAGTCACCTTATTTAGTATTGGTGTATGTTATTTATTTGTAGGAAAATGGAGGGACCTAGGGGCCATAGCATTAGGTAAAATAAATTAGGCACACAAGCTTAAATATCATATGGTTTCTCTTTCATGAGAAACCCAAAATATAAACAAAGAACAAAATAAAAGGAAGTAGGGAGAGAGGTCTTTCTCCAATAGGAAGGAGAACATGAGATGGAAAGAAGTGGAAGGGAAAAGAGGGAAGGAGATGAGAAAAGAATGAAAATGTGTTATGTACATGTAATAGCTCACTACAATTATGTACTTCAAACATGTATTAATAAAAATAAAAGACTTGATATAGGTCACTTAGTAACTTATTTTTTTGTGACTCCTCTATGGATTATGTTGAATTCCAGTAATAATACTATAGCTGTACAAGGCTAAAAGTTTAAGCAACCAACCTAAGGTCAAATGGAAGGTGAATGTCAGAATTCAGAATAGAAACTGGAGTTGCCAATAAGTTATTTATGATTCTTAGCTTCCTTTTAAATGTTTTCGATTGATCATTGCTTGGAGAATATCTCTCTTTTATATTGTGATACAATTGTAAGTTTCCAACAATTAAAAGCATGTCTAGAGACTAAACACTGAAAGCTGATTTTCTGGCTGCCAGTGTTATCTTCATATGCTGAGGCATGAGACACGCAACACTCGTTTGGCCTTTTGTCTGGGTTGGCTGTCAGTGCTCAGTACTTGCCCTCTGTGCACATGTGGCAGTGAATGAAGCTGAGTATCACTACAAAATGAAGCACAACCGATTCAGATTAGACACTGCTTTTTGTTTTTTAAATTTAATTTTTTATTGGTACATTTTATAGACAGCTCACAATCACACTCAACATTGGGGAATTTATACCAGTATATGACACGAGTTAATTCTCATTTTTATCCATATGCCCACCTACTCTACCACCCCACCTCCTATATAAGTCTTCTTTCATTTTCTTTCCAGACCATATTTATTCTTTCCCCTCATTACTTTCTCCTACCACATTCCCTTTGAGTATTTCCTATTTCACAAAATCTATCATACATTCTAGAACTCATTTACATCTACAGGTTCTCATACCAGAGAAAAGATACAGTATTTACATATCTGCGATCTATTTATTTCATGTATTAGTGTGTCCTCAAGCTGTAGACCCTGCTTTTCTAAGGAAATGTATCATGTTTAGATTCAGCAAGGTAGCAGAAAGGATTTCCACTGCATTTGTTTATGGAATCTTGTACAGAATGACTTTGTTATCCTGTAAGAGGAAATATTCTCACTGAAATATTCAGTTCCAGTTCGGAGCAGGTTCGATAGTGTCTTAAGTCACAGAATATTGGCATTCTCTGATGGCATATTAAAACTTTGGGAGAAGAATTACAATTAAATCACAGCTTTATCTCTTCATTCTGGACATAGAAACATTTTCTAAGATGCCTGCCACAGTGCAGCATCCTTGAAAAATGAGAGAAAATTATTTTTACCTGGGTAATACTAAGGGTTTTTGAGGGATTTTTATAATATGTCATGAGACTCAAAAGAGTCTTTAATTTCATAAGAATGTGACAGTAAAGTTGTATTATATTACTTTTGATCCTAGAGTGTTTACATTTAGAATATACTCTGTTACTAATTCCATACCTTCCTTCTAGCCTTTATCTAGTTGTTAATAGTTTGTAATTAATGTGTTTTCTGCTTACATTCAGTTGTAATTTCACTATTGTCTTTTGTTAGAAACATTAGATAGATCTCAAAATGTAATGTGCATTCATACTATTTGCAGATATTCTTAAAATGCATACTGTAGGTCTGGAGTAGAATTTGGGATTCTCATTTTTAACAAGGTCTCAGCACTATCACTAACTAGTTCATGGATCACAATTTGAAACAAGGATTTATTCCTAGCTTCTAAAGCTTGAAATGTCCCTGAAATATTTTTTAAAAAATTATTTTTAAATAAATAAAAAATTTATTTATAACAAATTAAATAAATTAAAATTTTACTTTTAAATAAATTTAAATAAATAAAAAAGTATTTTTAAAAAATACTTTTAAAAATTCATGTGATTATTTCTGGCTTACCTTTATTTTAAGAAAGATGTATATACTACAAAGTCATAATATGTCTTACTAATTACTACAAAATTGTTAATCCAGTTTTGTAATGATGATTTGCTCTCATTGTAATAGAGAATTCCTAGCATAATTTATTACTTTGAAAATATGGGCAGATGAGACAATATAGTTTAAAATAGTTGTACTTCTTATCAAAAGAATATTGTATAAAAGAATATAAAGTGCTAACACTGAAAATAGGTTGAAAATTGTTGCCTTGTAAGGCTTAAATTATTTTTCCATAATTTATCTTTCATGTGCCACTAAAATCCTTTGATAGATGACTTTTATTTGGTAGAAAAATATGAAAGGAAATCTGAATGAAAGAAGCAGAAGGTGATTCTTCTGAACAATTTTCCTCTCAGGTTTTCGCTGTCCAGTTTCATTTTGACTTAGGATTCTCCTTTCACATTCAAAATGTTTAGAAGATTATAAGAATCCAAGAAACCAAGCTTTTAGAGATCCCAAAGGACAAGAGTTAAATCTTACTTCTATTAATCTTCATTCTTGTAACACTCAACCCATCATACTTAAAACCGTAATGCATTTCATTTCCCTGGAAAATAAGTCTTGTTTCCCATTTTTTTCTCTCAGATTCCATTGAAAGAAAAAAAACCGTCATGCAAAAATCAACCCTAATAATTTAACATATTCTAAAATGGAGACAGTAGCTTAGCACAGAATTTAGTTATTGCAGGCCCCCTCCCTTTAATGTGTAAAAATGTAGCCAGAAAGATAGTGTGATGACAAGCCCTCAAGTTAGACCTGCCTTTGCTGTGGAAATGAAGGAGCACACACTAAAGTATTAACACAGCTTTTTTATTTGTGTTACTGTATAGAAATCACGCCCAAGAAGAGAATGAGTTTAGATATTATTTGTAATATATTTGAGCGATATGTTTACTTACAGACATAATGATATGTATCTGGGATATATTATATACTAATCTACGTTTTCAATTTGGAGAATACTTGTTTGAATGTTACTAATTTACTTTGTGGAAGCACTTTATAAATGAAACTCATGACTTAAGACATTAAATGCTGAAGAAAATGTGTAAAGTAACTTTTAAGTTTTATTTTTAATATGCCTTTTCATTGGTACATATTTGTAGTACATTATGATTGTATTCATCATGGGGAGTTGGTACATGTATGTGATTTTTAGTTCTTTTCTTTCACTCCCTCCTCCTCCCTCCACCTCTTGAACCCCTTCATATGTATTCATATTGTACGTATTTGTAGTACGTGATGATAACAATTCCTCATAAGGGTTTGGTGCGTGTCCGCAGTGATTCATTCCCTCTCCCCCCAATGGGTGTGTTGACTTGAACAACTTCTTTTCATCTTATTTGTGCTGCTTAGTAGCAGTGTTGTTTGAGTGTCCATGGTGGATGTGGTTTTTTGTGTAGTTTGGGGGGGGTGTCTTTAAAGAAAGAACATTTTTCTTGCATGTAGGCATGATATCACTTGCACTAAATGCCCGATCAGTGTTGTATTTTACAAAAGTAAAGATTTGAACTTACTCTAATGAACATATTTCTTGAGGACCAAAATAGAGATTCACCTACATTTCATCTTCTGCTAATGTCACAAACTGAGAAAATACGTTTTTTAAAAAAATGTCAAAATGTTAATCCAGTTTTTGAGACAAAGTCTCACTGTATAGTCCAGGTTGGCTTCAGTCTTGAGGTGATCCTTCTGTGTGGTGGGATTACAGCCATGTACCACCACACCTGGCTAGTCAGTATATTTAGAAAGAGAACAGGTTTTGTGTTAGAACTGGCAGTCAACCTGGGTTTTCTACATATTCTTTGGTACTGCCAAAGTCTTAATACATCTTTTTGCTAGGCAACAATGATAACTTTATAAATGTTCTTTGTACTTCCATCTTTTCACATGAACCTCTTTCCTACAGCATGTTCTTCACATTGTAGCCAGAGAACCCTTTTTTATTTCTTTGGTATTGGCATCAAACTCATGACCTTGTGCTTGGGAGGCAGTTGTTGGAACCACTGAGGTAAATCTTTGGCCCCTCAGAGAGCTCTTCTTAAAAACTTTTCAATGACACATTTAGGATAATGAACAAGATCCATATCTTTGTACTATTTGTGATGCTTTTCATTAATTCCTGAAGAGCTTTCCCTCTGACATCATTTCCTTTGATCTTTAAATAATTTCTTATAATTCTGGTGTGTTGTTAGCTTTTCTTTATTTGCTATTTAAAGTCTTCAGTTTGCCTTTATTCTAAAAGGGTATTTTCACTAGATATGGTCTAGAAACTTGATAGTTTCTGCTCGCAGTGTTTTAAAGATGTTATTTCACATTCTTCTGACTTCCATACTTCCCGATGAAAGTGCATTATCATTCCAGATGGGTGTGAGGGTCTCAAACTTGTGAGCTATATCCCCAGAAGCTCTTAAGTGTGTGTGATCAACAGTTCTGCAGTGACTCTGTCAGCATTCTTGATAGTGTTTGAACAGGATCTTTGTATTTCCACTTTGCAGTTTATGGTTTCTTCCACTTTGGAAACTTGTAAATATTTCCAGCCTCTAGAATATCTTTTCTGCCTATTAAGTGAGAAGTGAGTCTGTCTGTGGCTGATTAATAAGGATCATCAAAATTTAAGTGAATATTTGACAAACTTCCATAAGATATTTCTGAAAAATAAAAAATATAACTCATAAAATAAGAATATTTGACCAACTTTCAACAAATTTAAGAGGAGAAATTTCATAAGTAATCACTTAAATTTGTAGCCCTTTAAAGTTTATATGATTATTTCCATTGATGTTCTGATTTTATCCTTATGAAAGCCCCTAAGTTAGACTACTGCTAAGTCTATTCTCCTTCATTAAATGTGTAAATACAGGCCTGTGGGGAATTATATGAAACAGTCTTCAGTTATATAATCATTTGTCTCTGATTAAAATTTACTTGAAGACTTTTCAGCACAATTTAGGATTCTTCCAAAATATTTTATAGTCTAATTTAATTTTGCTTTTTGAGATTAAATGAAATTACATATTTAAACATCTGAAATGAATGATAGTTCATCATGGGTTTTTTTTTTGGCAATTTTGGAGATTAAACATAGGGCTTTAAGATGCTAGGCAAAGTGCTGTACCACTGAGCTACATCCCAGCCCTATCATGATTTTTACATAGCCATTTTTTTAGTAAAATAATCTAAATTTGCAAAAACTTACTTAATGAGTTAATATAAGTGATAATTGCATGACCTGAAATTATTTACCATACTTCTAACATGTAATTCTGTGCTTATTCTTTTATACTGTACTATCTTTGTTCATAAGTGAATATGACAATATACCATATGCATTCATCAGTATTTTCCCATTATATCTTAAGGCTGCATCTGACACTGTCTGAGTCACTTAATACTTTATTGAATCAGCAAACAGTGGATGTAAATAAATTTTTGACAATATTGCTGTTGTTCTTTGGGCTTTTTTTATTCTTGAAAATATACAGTAGGCAAAACTGCTTTTTCTCACTATTAAAATGAAATGCATAATATTTCTAAGTGCTGGGTACCTGTATTTTAATTATGAGTCAATAAAAATCTTCAAAAGACTTCTGGGCCAAAAGGCTATTTAAATGCTAAGTAACATGCTTTGGAATTAAAAACACTTTATAAATATTTATATTTAATAATTTTTCTATATAACCTTTTTAGAAATCTTCTCAAGCTTTATTTCCTGCTTTGTTCCTTCATTCCTTCCCCCTCTGTTTCTCCTTCTTTCTGTCCCCTTCTCCTATGGTGTGCTGTTCTCTAAAGCTGTATTTTATCCTTTTCCAGGCTTTCAAATCTAATTTTGGAATAATTTCTGTAGGTAATTTAAATACAGGAGGTAGATTGAATGTTCCTTTTCCTCTGATTTATATATGACATCTATGTGGGACCCAACTTTCTGTCTTTTCAGAAACAGGAAAAAAAATATTTTGGGCTATGTAGGCCAAAGGCAGATGATCTGAGAAATAAGTTCCATGTCTCTAAAAGAAATGTCAGCACAGCTTAAAAGAAAAGAGTGTGTTCGACCAAGACCAAAGGATTTCCAAAAGAATAACATACAGGCTTTCAAGAAAATGTTTACTGAATGTTGAGTGAAGGAAAACGTGTCTCATATTTTTATGACCTATCTAGAATACAAGATATATCCCTTTCTTTTTCCTGCCCTGGCTCTGATGAACAGATAAAGTTCCATCATCAGTCGTGTTGTCCTGCAGTAAGACTTACTATGGTGTGAAAGTACTAACCTTGATGTGCCTTTTTTTTTTTTAGCTTATTTTTATCTTTATTGGTACATTGTATATACACATCATGATCACACTCAATATTGGGAATTTGTACCAGTATATGACACAATTTAATTCTCATTTTTTTCCCCATTCCTCTACCTGCTCCAAACCCCCACCCTCTAAATACATAAGCTTTATTTCCCCTTTTCACTCTGCGCCTTTAGGATGCATAGAGATATAGGCTCATACCTTTAAGCCATGCTATTTTTATATCCTCCATGTGGCATTTAAAATTAGTGAAATGCAGATCTTTACTTCCTTCTATGAGAGTAAGTCATTTATATATTTCCTTAGTTATTAAATGCTTTTTTATAATATAAAAATATACATTGCATTATATTTTAAGGGCATTTTTATCATTTTTTGAAATTCAGTGCAAGACCTCTCAACTGTGTGTACTCTAATAATAACTATAATTTTGGCCAGCAATTGGCTTTTTGTTTCCTCTAAGAAAACACAAAGGTGCTGACTAATTTTAACCACATGCAATGTGATAATTATCTTGAAGCCACACTTTTTTGAAGTGTCTTATCACTACCATGAAATAAAACTAGGAATGAATTCACATCTTACTGCTTTGTGTATACAGTAATATCATTCATGGTACATATGTATGTTCCACTTGTGTACTTAGTTAATACTTTCTGTCATTATTGTAATAAAACTGCAGTGTATAACTGGAATCCAAATTGTCATAGCATTAAAATAAGCCCACAATAGAATTATCATTGAGCATGTATAACAAAGTGGTTAAATTATCCTTTTATCAAATAATAGGATTTTCTATATTTTTATTGCTAATTTTATTGATACAGAACATTTGTATGTACTGAGTGTTGTTTAAGATGTGTAGATCATAAATTACAGCACTGAAAATGTATTTGTCTCACTATTTTTTCTTTGGAGTTACTGTATGTTTGCCCTGTATGATTGTTGTACAGTCAATTATATAGTAGTATATTATTCTTAATGTGTAGTTTTCTGCAACTACTGTATCTATGGTTTTTGTGTCCCAGCCCATATTTATGATATTTGTACTTCTTAATAGACACACTTGTGATTTAAGCATATGAGTGGACACTCAGGCTCCAAGGAACTTTAAATTGACACCTCGTCTTGCTATCCCATGCTTTAGTGAGTTAGTGCTGCATCTCATTTTATAAATAAGACAGATAAGTAATTAGCACTGGGAGAAGTTGTGACTTCCTCCTTGTCATCCAGTGAACAAAAGTGGATTGGAATTTTCATATTTTCCATAGTATTTGGTGGAGACATGAATAGTATTTGCAACAGATGTATTCAGAATTCTTTTCAAACTTAGATTCTTATAACCACATGCTCCAGTGTAAGGAACAGATTATAGATAATGTAATCAATTTTATTCATATATGCACAGTAAACTATTTAAAATGAAACAATAAGAATTAATCTGATTGTCCTATTGCCTTGTTTT
Source organism: Thryonomys swinderianus (assembly GCA_004025085.1). NCBI lineage: Eukaryota > Metazoa > Chordata > Mammalia > Rodentia > Thryonomyidae > Thryonomys > Thryonomys swinderianus. Next base: position 44,169 of record PVIC010009931.1, read on the forward strand.
GAATAAGTGTTTTCTACAAGTACAGTGCATGCTTATGTTACTTAAAGACTGTCTTGACTGTTAGTAGTTGAACCTATTTTATACAAAGGTAAAATTTACAGATTTAAAATATTGCAGGGCCGGAGGGTTAGCTCAGTGGTTCCGGTGCCTGCCTCGCAAGCGCAAGGACCTGAGTTCGATCCCCGGTAACCACATATAATGCTGGGCATGGAGACACGCCCACCAACAATCAACACCGCATACCACAGTGCCGGACGTGGTGGCTCACGCCTGTCATCCCAGCACTCGGGAGGCAGAGACAGGAGGATTGCTGAGTTCCGGCGGCTTGCCTGGGCACCATA
>PVIC010009932.1:0-44598 GCA_004025085.1 Thryonomys swinderianus
TCATACACAGGCCACCCTGGAGGAGCTCATGGCCAAGAAAGCAGGTCTGGTGCCCAGGAGATGATCTAGATGAGTTGGCCATGAACGAGGGGTGGTAGTGTTGGAAGCCTATTTTTTCCTGTTTTTTAAGATACGGTCTTGCTATATAGTTTAGGTTGTCCTTGAACTCACCAGTCTGGCCTCAAACTTGCAGTGCTCCTCCTGCCTCAGCCTCCTGAGTGCTGGGATTATAGGTGTGTGCCACTATATCCGGCCCTGGAAGCCTCATTATGCACAGGTAGAACAGCCGTAGGAAAGCTGGATGCTTCCATAGCCTGTTTTGTGTACCAGGTGGGCCAGTGGAGTCCTTTCTATTTTCAGTGAAGGATATGGGTCACGTTGTGCTGGAAGAGCCAGCCTGGAAGACTACTATGCGCCGGAGTTTGGTTTTTGTCCGGATGAGGTAGGACGCTCATGAGGCCTTGCAGCAGGGACGTGGAAAAGTCATCCAATAATATGGGCCCCACTGGGGCACTAGGAAGACTGAAATGTTCATGGTTCAGGTCCTCGGGGCCCATAGCAAGGAAATATGAAATGCACTGGGAGTTAACCCTTTTCCAGATTAGTCTCTAAGAATCAATGTAGCAGCAATATGTTGGGGCTGGAATGTCAGCAGTGTTCCTTCCAAACCAGTGACTGAATTTGTACACACACACACACACACACACACAAGCGTGCACATGCATACGCACACACACAGACAAACATGTTCATTCTCAGCAGTCTGGCTTCATGCTATTTCATAGAATTTAAAAGTCTGTTTCTTTTCAGAATTGCTGCATGACTCAACCCCACCTAGTCTGCATGCGTTCTTCACATGAGTATGTATGTGTCCTGCAAACAAATGCTTTACTGAATTTTAGATAGGTCCAAATTCCAGTCTTTAGTCAGGGTCTGACTTCTCCCCTCCTTCTTCCCCCTCCCCATTCTCTTGTTTCCTTTGTGCTTTCCATGTTATTGTTCACTTTCTCTTGTCTTTAATTTTGTCTTTTCCTGAATTGGGGAGATTTTCACCTGTATTTCCTTGAACTTCTTCCTAACTGTATCTTTACTTAGACATTTGACATTGTGCCTCTGTTCACTTTTAGAAATATTTTATTCCCTCTATTTTTCAGATTGGATGATTTCTATTGGTCCAGCTTCAAATTTACTGGCTTCTTCTTATTATTTTTATTTTTTTCTGGTACCGGAGATCAAACTCAGGACCTTGCACTTGTGAGGCAAGCATGGTGCCATTGAGCTAAATTCCCGGCACCTACTTATTTCTTATTTTCTCTACTCTTCTATGAAACCCAGTCGGTGAAGTTTTCATTTTAGACATTGTATATTGCAGTTCTAGCATTTTCATTTAGTTCTTTATTTTCATGTTACTGATAACTGAACCCAGGACCCTACACATGCTAGGCAAGCACTCTACCATCGAGTGATATCCCCAGCATCTTTCATTTGTAAATTTTGAATTCAGAGTCTAAGTTGCCCAGGCTGGCCTTGGACTCGACATCCTCCTGCCTCAGCCTCCTAAGTAGCTGAGATCACAGGCACATGCTACCATATGTCTGGCTCACTTGGTTCCTTTTTATAATTTCTGTTTACTTATATTCTGTGCTTTTTCAACAATGAACTCATTTGTCTTAACCTGTTGAGTACAGTTACAAAAGCAGCTTTAAAATCCTATCTGGCACATCTACCATGTCCATTTGGCAGCTGGCCTGGGTTCATTGTCTTTGCTCTTGAGAAGCGTCATCTTTCTGTGGTGGTTTATATTTGAGCATATTTTAGTAATATCCCAGCCCAGTGCTATCCAAAGGAAATATATGTGCACCATGTATGTGATTTAAAATTTACTGGTAGCCACATTAAAAGATAAAAGTTAATGAAATAAATTTTATTTTTTTTGTGAGACAGGTTCTCTTTTTGTAGTTCAGGCTGGCCCTGAGCTCACTATTGTAGCCCAGGCAAGCCTCAAACTCAGCAATCCTCCTGCCTTTGCCTCCCGAGTGCTGGGATTACAGGTGTGAGCCACCAAGCCCGGCATTTGTGTGGTATGTGGTACTGATTGCCAGTGGGTATGAACCCCATGCCTGGTATTGTTGTATGTGGTTAGTGGGGATCGAACCAGGGACCTTGAGCTTGCTAGGCAGACGCTGGAACCACTGAGCTAAATCTCTGGCCCAATGAAATTAATTTTAATAATGATTTTACCAAATGTATCCAAAATATATTTCAATATATAACCACTGTTCAAGTTGTTAATAAGACATTTAACATTTTTGTCACGTGTTTAGACTTTAGATGTGGCAGATACTTTCCACTTAAGCCAACTTCAATCCAGACAGCTACATTTTCATTTATAATACTTAATATTGTGATTTCACAAAATGTATAGTTGCCATAGCAGATTCACACACTCATCTGTTCCAAACATGCTTAACTGTTTTCCAATAACTAAATCAATATAATCACTAAATTTTAAATTAGTTAATTTAAAATTAGTTAAAACCAAAAAGTTTGGGTAAAATGTTCAGGTTAGTCCCCTGTTCTTTTTATTTTATATTTTTTTTGCTTTTTGAGACAGGGTCTCGCATTGTAGTTCAGGCTGGCCCTGAGCTCACTATGGTGCTCAGGCAAGCCGCTGCGAACTCAGCAATCCTCCTGTCTCTGCCTCCTGAGTGTTGGGATGACAGGCGTGAGCCACCACGTCCGGCATTGTGGTATGCGGCGTTGATTGTTGGTGGGCGTGTCTCCACGCCCAGCATTGTATGTGGTTACCGGGGATCGAACTCAGGACCTTGCGCTTGCGAGGCAGGCACCGGAACCACTGAGCTAACCCTCCGGCCCAGCCCCCTGTTCTTTGGCCACTGCAGTGCTGAGCATGAGGGTCTCTGTGGAGACCCTGGGGTCCACCACTGTCATCTGGGGACCATGGATTCTTTGTTAGGCCTCTAGGCAGAGTCAAAGGAGAACTGAGCTGGAGTATTTATTGTAGAGCAAAAGCAGAAAGCAGCATTTATTGTAACAGAAAAATAGAAAGCCCCTGGGTATTGAACCCGGGAGGGAACCGGAATAGGTTGCCCCAAGGACACCCTGTCAGGGTTTTTATTTTTTAAAAAAGACTACACTGAACTAAAATTATCAGCACAAACAGAGCAAAGACATTTTTAAAAGAGAGGCATGAGTATCTTATTCCCGGACAAGAAAACCCACCAGGCCCCTGTTTGTGGAGCCTCCAGTGCCCTGGCCGCAGCCATCGTGTCCTTTGTGGAATCTTCGACTCCCTCCGCGGCGTGGCTCCTCCTGGCCACAGGTCCTGTCCGTGGAACTTTCTTCCAGAACCCACTCCCTGCCCCCCGGTGCACCCTCCTCCTAGGGGCCGGGTCACCCTGGGAAATTCTCTCGCCTTCCCTCAGGGCCCGCTCGGTCTGGTACACACCATGCTTCACAGAGGCTTAGACTTCTGTGGGGAGCCCCTTCTCAGGTTAGGAAAATGATACCCACATCTTGGAAAATGGAACCTAAGCCCATCCACTCCCCGCATCTGTACTTTCTCCTGACTTCTGACCTCCCCTTAAGTCTCTGCCACAACTTCTTAGCCTCCTGTGTCTTTTGAGCCATCACGAAGTCTCAGAAAAGTGGGAATTACAATCCAAAGAACAATTTTTTCCCCCAAACTATTTGAGGATAAATTTGTGCCTTTACCTTCAACTATTTTAGAGTTTCCTGCAAACAGGGGCACCCCCTGTGTTTTCAGAGCCACAGCCCAGTCATGGAAACAGACTCGGTCCTCGCATCCCAGCCCGGAGCCAGTCTGACCCCCAGCTCTCTCACACAGGCCGCGTAGGATCCGGCTCACGACTGTGCTCTGCACTTGGTTTTCACATCTTCCGTCCCCTTCAGTCTGTCCTTGGCTTCCATGACCTGTGCAGGGGAGCTCTGCAGGCCTGCCCCTCTGCGGAGGGCCCAGCCTGGGTGGTTCCGGTGTTTCCTGGTGGCCACACACGTCTCCATCGGCATCTCCAGGGGCAAATGTCACTGCGGCTCTGCCCGGGCCCCGCTGTGCTGCCTGTGATCTTACTCTGTCCCTTTGCTGCTGAGGCTCACTGTCGTCGTCATCGACTGCCACAGGGTCCCTCAGCGCTTCCTGCAGTCAGCACTTTGTCACGAGTACAGATTCTGCGAGCAAAACACGGAAATTAGTAAATAACCTGTTTTTCATCTGACTTTCAGTTTATTCTCTTACTGTTTATATAATTGCGGGGCCTCAAGATGTCCTAGTAAGTGGATCTACTGGTTTATTTCTTTTTGCGTGTGATGATCCCACCCTGGCCGGCCGCAGCCCTCCAGGTGGGCTTCTGTGTCCCTCTGATGTCCTTCTTCCTTGGGCCCCTCTGCTTCCTGAGAGACCCCCCAGGCCCACCCGCACTTCCCTTCCTCTGGCCTCGGAATGATTCTTTTTTATCCCAGAGCCATGGCTCCTGGGAGTGGAAGAAGATGCAGAGAAGCCAAGATCTGGGCATGGGGTGGGCGGGAGCCACAGGAGGCCGCTGCTCCCTGGATCCCTCAGTGGACACAGCGCTGGGGGACCCACACGTTTGCTTGTGTTTAGATCTACATTTGTTTCTGTGTATTAAAAACCCAGAGTTCACACCAGTACGGTCAGTTCTAGTCCAACCCTCCAGGGGTCATTCTGGTCTTTCCCTCTCCCTGGTTGTAACTGGAGTGAGGTTTCTTCTTTTATCTTCCATATGTTCACTTGATTGATCAATCTCTTGTTTTGTGACTCACCTCTTACCACTTTGCACTTCCTGTCGCCTTCTGTACCCACTATGACAATGCCACCCTTACCCTGTGTCCGGATACCACGGCTCCTAACACCTCAGACACCATTCTCCTCTGCCCCTCTGATGCCTGCAGCACTGCGGGCTTAGGATGGAGAACAGAGGCAAAGAACTTTTGTCTTTTTTAATGTGTCCCCTTTATTTGCTTCCAGAATTTCACTAACAGAATGTATGCTTTTTTAAAATATAGCCTTTATCGTTATCTCCACTTTTAACAATAGCTTTATTAAGTTTGTAACATATATAATCATTTCACCTTTTTAACATGTATAAGTCGGTGCTTTTAACAGTCTTATTTATTCACTTATTTTTTTTGGTACGAAGGATTGAACCCAAGGCCTTTGCACCGAGTACATCTCCAGCTGTTTTATTCATTTTTTATTCTGAGGCAGAATCTTGCTAAGTCCTAGAGCTGCCCAACCTGGGCTTGAATTTAGCATCTCCCTGCCTCAGCCTCCCAGAGTGCTGGGATTACAGGGGTGTACCACCGCACCCAGGTATATTCTTTAATATATTCGTGGCTGTGCAGCTATTCCCACAACTTAATTTGACAGCCATTTCACCATCCCCAAAAGAAGTCTTGTACTCATTAGCCATTATTTTCATTTTCCTGTTTCTGCCTGTATCCGGAAACAGCTCCACTGGCCGCACTTGTAGAGTCTGTTTCCTGTGAATGAATCATACAGCGCAAGGTCTTGTGTGTCTGGCTTCTTTCAGTATGTTTTCTAGGTTCACCCATTTTGTAGCATCAATCAATCCTTTTTCACAGCCAAATAGCAGTCCGTTGGCTGAACACTGAGTTTGCCCTTTCTCTAGCTGGTGGGCTTTGATTCTGGCTCCTGTGGCTGTGCTGTGATCACTGACATCCCCGTGTTTGCGTGGCTCTGTTTCCAGTTCCCTCGGCACCTACCCCAGAGTGCAAGTGCTCAGCCGTAGGTCACGCCCTCCTTCTCCCTTGTAAGGACGGTCTGTCCTCTGTGAAACATCGCGGACCACTGTAGCTGACGCACTATGACAAGTGGAGAGTGACAATATTATTTCCTGCCCCGTGTCCTTACAGTGATGATCTAATATGAATCTAAAATTTTGACAATCTTGCCAAGTCAAACAGTTACGCAGGAAGAGAAAAAGTACGGAAAAGGTGAAATGCGTGTCTGATTTGAAAAGCTACATCTGTTTTTCAAAGAAGTCACTGAGCGCTGGAGAACTTCAGAGACTTGGGGGACAGCAGGTGTTGGCAGCTTCGCAGGAAGGACCAGCACAGGGCACTTCTCTGAGGCCCCGCCTGAGGGCCTGTGGGTCCGTCGCAGCCCGTGGCCCGCAAGGGAGTGTGGTGGTTTCACAAGAGGCCGAGGTCATGGCAGTGCGGGCACCATCCCTGCTCTGTCCCTGCACTGGACACACTGGCTTCCCTAGGTCCACCTGGTGCCACCAGCTAACTTTCTCACAGATTAATGGAAGCCCAGGTGCAAGTTCACGGTCTAGTAGAGGATCTCACAGGAATTCACCCTTATAGTTAGGAATAGGCCACAGTTAGGAAGGATTTCTCTCGAAATTCTCTGAACCTCCTTTAGTTTTGCTCCAGTGGCCACGGCATGCGGGCGCCTTCTGATATCAGAGCATTTCCATGGCCACTGAGGGCGAGGAGGGTGAGGAACTCCACCTGCATCCTGTCCCGTGTTCTTCCTTTCTGCTACAGTTGATGGGCATGGTGTGAGTCTAAGTGTGGCCTTCCCTGGTGTCCCCTGGGCTTCTCTGATAGTTGACCTGGTCAGTTGGTTCCTCAGAAGAACAAAAATGTTCTGTTCTGGGCCTGGTAGTTGTGGCCAGTTAGAGAAAACTTCTCGGAAGACACTTGTCAGATGATGGTCTGATTTTAAACCTCCCAACTGCACCCCACCCTATCCAGCCCCAGTCTAAGAACTGGCTTCCAGCACTGCACCTTGGCATGGTTCACTCTAGTAAACACAAGTACTGAGAAGCTGAGTGCCACGCAGAGCCGTCCCTGTACCCCGGGCTCTCCAGTTGTCCGAGAGGCTTAGCTTTGGACACCACTTGGGGCAGGAATTGTAGACCACCTTAGAAGCCGTACGAAACGTGCAGCAAGCTGGAACCCCTGTAGTCTTTTTCTGTTTTCATAGGCAGGGTTTCCTGTACTAGTGAGATAAGCTGGGGTCTGGATTCCTGGGAAGCTGGTGATTAATGGCGGCCCCATGCAGGAGGCCCTGAGCTGTAGAAAATGCCCCCACCCTTTTTCAGGTAGGGTGAGGGCTGTTCTGACATGCAACCTGCAGGGGGCGCTCTGCCAGCTGCTGAGCGGAGCCGGGTTAGCACTGTCTCTCCCTTCCTCCCTCCCTTCCTTGGGTCTCCACCATGCCAGCATCCAGCCTAGACCCACACAGTGCACCTGCCGCTGCCCTTCTGTAACATGAGGGAGAGTCGAAGTGTTTACTCAAAGTTACGTCTACTGAGAAATGCACTCTCAGAAGGAAGCCTTGGGCATGCTTTCCAAGGAACACCTCCAGAGGTCCCTGCTGAGCCGGCCTCCCTCTGGGCTCAGTTTCTAGTTACACATTTTAAATCACGAAGAGAAGTGAATCCTATGAGGGAGACTTAGATAACCACGCAAGGCTCCGAGGCTGCATAAATATCAGACCTGATCACACAGACTCAGGAGCCATTTGGCCGGAGCCCGGGAGGTTACATTTTGTGCATCTGTGTGACACTTCATGTGATATATCTGTATCAATTATGCATATTTACTGTATGTTGATATGCTTCTGGGCTCATAAACCTTTTTTATGATTACTTTCATCTAAACATTTTAACTTTTTTATTTAAAAGTACTTTCAACCTCTAGGAATTTGCACTTAAGAATGGTACAAATAAATAGTTCTTGCATGGCACAAATAATACTCATATACCCTCTACTGAGATTTCCCTGCTATGAACATTGTTCCTTGTTTGCTTCTCCTGTGATTTCTCATCTGTGTGTGTACCAACACACTCAGCGTGCATATATAATATTTTTTCTAAAAATAATTTGAGTTGTTTATATCACAGATTTTAAATCCTAAACAGTTCAGGGTATAAAAGGAGTGATTGAAATATGCAGCAAATGCTTAAATTTGAAAATTTTATTACAGCAAAAGACACGTTGCTATGAATTCCCCTTAGAGGATTCCCTCTCATTTTGATCATACTTGTCCCATCTTTCAGTTCACTTTCTGCAGCATTTCTGGAAGTCCTCTTCTGTGAGTGTCTTTACAAATTGTGATAAGAAATACAGTGAATGCTGTTGCTGAGTACCACCCGACAGAGAAGCAGCCTTGTAAAAACACCACACTGTGTCCTCCTCGTCCACCTTCTTCCTTAGATTTGACACTGGGTAACTTCTGGTTCGGCCCCACAGCCAATATGACCATGGAAGGGAAAGGTTTTGCATTGAACTTCAAGACATCAAGGCCGCCAGGACAGTGCAACTAAAGACACTCATGAAAGAGGACTCAGAGTTGCTGCAGAATGTGGCAAGGACAATGGGATAACTGTGTTTGAAGCTAGAAGGAGCATTCTGAGAGGGATTAATGACAATGTGTCTTTCACTGAAATGTTTTAAACACACACCATAGTTTCTGTCGCATCTCCTATTTCCTGATAAGAACTATTCTCAGCACTCTTACCGACGTCAGTAAATTAAACATTGATTCAGTGATATCCTTTACAGGATTTTAAACTTAAAAATGACCTTTTTTGCTCTAAAATAGCGAGACTGTACAGAAAGTTCACATGGCACTCGGTGTAAAACTGAGCTCTGCCTCAGCTCCTAAGATATATATATGAAATGTTAGAATATGTTTCACCTAATTTTATTTTTTAGATAGATTTTAGATTCAGCTGGATTTAGAATTGTTTTAGATAATTTTGTGGATAACATACTGACTTCAGTTGAGTACAGTCTGACATTCATATGCACGTCAACTCAGAGAGCTTGACGAGTGATTGCAAAGGTTTGATAGAACAACACTCCATCGATAGTATTCTACATTACACTATGATTTGGAAGCCGGCCATGTGATCTGGTGCTCCGATTGGATCTGAATTCCCTAACACAGTGTCAATTTTCTTGTTGGAGTACAGATCCCTCTCGCCAGCTCTGGTAATGTGCTGTACCTTGAGTTCCTGTCCAGATTTGGCGGAATCAACCTAAACATAAATCTTACAAAGAGGTAAGTGTTTTGTTCATTCCTATGAAAATGTGAAACCTGAAATATGAGTAAAAGCTAGGATGTCTGATCAGAGCTAATCGGACCAACAGTATCTGTATGACAAATGGCATGACCATTAAGCTAGAGTGTGTCGTCTTGATTGGCCGGGGATCACCTGGTCCCTCTGCTGCACTGTGGGCTTCTGTGGTCAGGAGGCAGAGCCCTTGTGGAAGGAAAATGCCTTTCTCGTATGAGTGAGTTCTTACTCTTGCTCTCCTGGGACTGGATTCGTTACCACTGTGAACAGCTACTATAAAACACGGACATTCCTTGTGTCCTCTCTTCTGGTGCCCCTGCATTCTTCCACATGCCGTGTATCGCAGCAGCATGAGGCCTTCAGCACAGAGCCATATTCAAAGGTTGCCTGGTCTTGAGCTTTCAGGTCTCTAGCACTATGATCCCAAATCCACCTTATTGCTTTATGAAGTTTCAAGTCTCAGGTATCCTGTTATAGCAATGAAAGCTGTCTAAGGCACTGAGTGACCTAAAACATTCTGTGTACTATTTGGTTAATGCCCTTTAAACCATGGCTGGGATGACCTCCAGGCTCACTCAAAATAATGACTGTTGTTTTATGGACTGTACCTTCATGCTCTTGACCTAAAACCATCACCATGTGTGGGATAAGATTGCCGTGTGGGTCAGAATCTCATCTACATAGTCTTTGCTGAAAAAACCAAACAGCTGAAGAAACCAAAAGCAGGAGGGGCTTTGTGTTGCTGTTGTGAAACTTCCACCTAATAATTAAAACAGAAAGGATAAGTTGGTCTCTTACAGAGACAAAACCTTGGGGGCATGAAATTCAACTTGTAATTAGAGCTTTTGCCTTGGTCACTCAATGCTGGTGTTGATCCGGGTGGGTTTCCAGTTCGGTTCTTCTGTTTGTAATTATTCGCTCACAAGGGGGCAGTTCTCCTGGCTTCATAGGCAACGCCCCTCTGTGGGCGTCTTCCAGCTGGGGCCACCTCTTAGGTCTGCTGGAGGGGAGGGATGGAGGGAGGGCAGGAGGAAGCACAGTGGGGAGTAAGGCTCCCTGGAGCTCTGTATCTCTGGTGTCATCCCTCTCTTCAGCTGGCTGGTGGCTACAAAGGCATTTGGTTTTTATTCTTAACTCTTAAACCTATGTGTCTTAGTCACCTTCCCCGTTGTGGAGATACAACACCCAACACCCACAACTGAGAGGGGAGACCACCCTTCCACATGGAACCGGACAACTATGGCTTAACGACATAACTATGCCCTTTGTGGAACTCCTGAGTAGCCATGACAGCTTCCATAATCTATCACCACAGGAGCATAACAGACTCAGCAAATCCTGCCAGAACTCTCTGCCCTCCCACCTCCACTGCTCTGCTTTGTGTAAATCCTGGTGGCTATATTCCTATGGAAATGCCATTGGGACTAAGCTTCACAGATATAAAAAGAGGAATATAAGGAAGCACTAACTTATATTTGGGGCTCTTGAAATTGAAAGGAGTCCTTTGCTCAGCTGCCAGCATCATTAAAAGCTGCTTTTGCTCCTGTTTTCATGTTAGTTTTCTCTGCCCGGTTCCTCACTATGTCCTGTGTCAGAAGAAAGGTGTACCTAGGCTCACGGTTTCAGAGGTTCCAGTCCATGGGTAGCTGGTCCCCAGGCAGAAATGGCATAGTGGAAGGGAAGAGCTACTCACGTCAGGGTGGTGAGGAAGCAGAGGGAGAGAGGAGAAGACTAGGAGGGAGACACACCCTTCCGGGCAGCTGCCAGGGAGCTGCCTGCAGTCAGGCCCCGCCTCCTAACAGCCTATCAGCTGTGAACTCCACTGACAGCTGTAACACTCCTGTGATCCAGTCATCTTCCAAACACAAGGGACTTGTGGAGGACACCCCAGATTTAAATCATAACAGCATGTTATGGTGTTTGCATCATTAAAATAATGTTAAAATACAAGGCTTGGCATATTATCATGTCAGATTACTGACCAGTCCACTCATCAATGAAGGCAGAGCATTTAACCCCTCTAAGCTGCACAGCCTCCTAGGTAACATGAAGGTAATGTCTTCATCAAACATTTTGATGGCTCTTCTAGCCCTCAGTATGGAGCCCAGATCCTTACGTGGCAGAGAGGACCCTCGGGGCCTGCTTCTCCCTCTGCATCTGAACTCAGCTAGACCTGTCCCTGTCTCTGCCGCTCCAGCTCTGGCCCTGCTTTCTTCTTGCTGGAGCTGGATACTCGGGTCTCGGCTACACCTTCCCTCTGTGCGTCCCGCGGGGAGACCACCCTATGGCTTAACGACATAACTATGCCCTTTGTGGAACTCCTGAGTAGCCATGACAGCTTCCATAATCTATCACCACAGGAGCATAACAGACTCAGCAAATCCTGCCAGAACTCTCTGCCCTCCCACCTCCACTGCTCTGCTTTGTGTAAATCCTGGTGGCTACTTCGGCTCCCGGGTCTCCGTTCCAGTGGCCCATTGTGTCCAGAAGAGTCATGCCATCTTCCCTGTCTCCTTTTTATCCCTCTGCATACCTTTATCTTCTTCAGGGACCGTCATTATTATCCCTCTGCACACCTTTATCTTCTTCAGGGACTGTCGTTATTTCACCTGACTTACCATTGGTCACTGTTACTAGTAGTTGACGACGTCTCAGTGAAGCGCGGGGGGTGGTATAGACACGCAGGCACGTAAGGTCTTCCCTGTGGGGACAAGGAGCCCCACTGTGTCAGGACAAAGTAGCAGGCGGGACCTCAGAGCTGGGTCTGCGCTCGCTCACATCTGACTTTCGTTCTTGTCTGCTAAGACCCCTGGCTCTTGGTCTGTGGTGGTCCCTGGCCCACAGGTCTCCATGAAATCAAATTAGCCACTGTCACTTTCTTATTGGTGGGATATAACATCTGAGAGCTACAGCTTAGAGAAGAGAGGGCTATTTTGGTTCATACGTTCAGACCATGGTCAGCTGGCTCCAAGGCAGGCTGGACATGGTGGAAGGGCCTGGGCAGAAGAAAGCTACTCATATCATGGTGGCCAGGAAGGAGAGAAAGGGGTGGAGCTAGGGATGCAAATCTACCCTCCCGGCCACACCCCCAGCGACACACCTCTTTTTCCCCTTCCAACCTCCTGATAGCACATTTAGCTGTGGATTCACCAGTACATCACCCACTTCCTTCCTACACTACTCGATGGGGAATAAAGGTTATTATATTCAAAGAGATTGTTTAGAACTCTTTGTGATCTCTGTTAGTTCTTTTGGTTAGTGTCTAACAAATGTTTGGTTAAGACATTTTAACAAAGATGTTTTATTTTTATTCTTAAGGGAAGAAGGGAATGAAATGAATTGCTGTCGGACACTGAAAGAACTTGAGATCCAAGTTAGAGAAAAGGTAATTGAGGTCTTCAAAACCAGGCCCCCCTGGCCTGGGGTGTAGCTCAGCAGCACCGTGCCTGCCTGGCAAGTATAAAGTCCGGAGTTCAATTCCCCAGTACTGAAAAAAAAACAAAAGTTAAACAAAAAACAACCCAAAACACTCCCTCCCTACACATTTGCAGTCAATCACAATTGTGAGCCCCAGAGATGACACAACCCACGCCCCGCGCCTTGTCATCGAGTCAGATTGGAGCCGTCTGGCTCCGTGGGACTCGGAACAGGCCGGTCTGCAAGCTGCGTTCCAGGGCCCTGCCTGGGATGGCGGCGTCACTTGTGATGAACGGCACCGGCAGAAACGCCGGAATATTAATTACATTTGTGTTCACTTTGGATCTGTATTTGTGTTAAGACCCAGCAGGTTTTTCTTAGGAGGAGGAAACAACTGCTTTTCAGTAGTAAATGCCAATCAAGAAGGGGCCTGGTAAAAATAACCAGACCAGCGCACAGCCGTGCACATTGAAGCCTTGAGTGATTCAGGCACAGGAGGCTGTGCAGGTTTGGAGGGAGAGCCTGCGGCCCCGTTGCCTGTGGTCACGGAGGGTAGATCTGGCCGCACAGCTCAGGAGGGGAGGAGGAGGAGATGGCAGTGCCACTTGGGGCTTGGAATCAGATGCCTTTTTAAAATGCACTTGAGCCTGTCACTTACCCGAGCAGTTTGAGAATCATGCTTTAATTTATTTGACGCAATATGTTGGTTTGAAATGTGACAAATTTTCTTTCTTTTTTGAACTCTTCTGAGACTTTCATACATTTTAAAAATCAAAAATAACCAGAAAGCCACAAAATGTTTGCTTCAACTTTCCTGGCTTCGACCGTTCATGCCAGAGAATTCATCTTCATGGGATGGGAAGATTTCTGTAGCATTGTGCGTTCCTGAGAACCTGTCTTGTCCTAGTTGGTATCAGCAGGAACCTGACATAATTATCCCTTTTTTTCTGTTGTGGTCCATTGGTTACCCTGTTAGAAATAGATGTCTGGGTGACACTGCTTTTAGTGTAGGTCGTTTATTTGTGAAATCCTCCCGGGACCATCAGTCGTTTCTAACGTTTGTCTTGACAGCATAGTGTCGCTGGAGAATGACAGTATAGCATCATGCTTCGCGTGCAGCAAGTGGACGCAGGCTGGGCTGCGATTGGAAATGACCAATAAGGCCACAGTAATAGCTGCTGAACCAAACTCTCTCAGTCAGGCCTGTCGTCGAATTCCTTTCAGCCCCACCTTTCTCAACCAAAAGCCTCCCCCAGGTCAGGGTGGGGACCGAGGAGGCAGTTCTCTTGGGTCTTCCCGCCAGGACAGGTGACCGTTGGGGCGTCTCCTCCGCCCTGGGGTCCGGTCCGCACAGAGAGCAGCCACCCGTGCCCACACCCTGATGCTGGCAGCCAGGTTGGGGGGAGATGGCATCAATTTCAGACCTGGACTCTGTCCTGGGACTCAGCCAATCCTTGTCACCAGATGTCTTTATCTGTTGTTGGCAGGGTTGTTGTGTGGTTAAAAATGCCCAGGCAGGGACTGGTGGGTTAGCTCAGTGGTTCCGGCGCCTGCCTCGCAAGTGCAAGGTCCTGAGTTCGATCCCCGGTAACCACATACAATGCTGGGTGTGGAGACTCACGCCCACCAGCAATCAATACCACATACTACAGTGCGGAGCGTGGTGGCTCACGCTTGTCATCCCAGTACTCGGGAGGCAGAGACGGGAGGATTGCTGAGTTCGAGGCTTGTCTGGGCTCCATAGTGAGCTCAGGGCCAGCCTGAACTACAAAGGAGACCCTGTCTCAAAAAATAAAAATGCCCAGGCACAAGTACCCGGAGCTCTGAGCAGCCGCCAGTGCTGGGCCCGCACATCTGCCTGCGGCTCCCCAGGAGGCAGAGGCAACAGCACAGTGCACCCCTCTTCTCCACACACAAGAACCATCGCGGGTAGAGCAGGCCATGCCCACCTCCTTGGGCTGTGAGCAGCGGCATCTTCATGGTTCAGGACACTGAGTAACTCTCGAGCCCAGGCCTCCCCCTAGCTGTGTCGTTAATTCCCAGGTGGGGACCTCTGTCTCAGAATTTGGGGGTGAGGCTTTGGTGATGCACAGGTCGCCTTACCTTCTTAAACCAACAGGTGATTAGTAGCTGAGGTAGGCCCTGAAAGGGCTGATCCCTAGGGCTTGTGTCTGCTGCTCGCTGTCTGTGCAGGGAGCCAGGTTTCTCAGCCTGCAGTGTGCTCCTGCGCCTTGGCCCTGTACACTGGGCACTCTGCACCTCGGCTTCTAAGAGTCCCAGGCAGAGGCCCGGAGGGGACCCGGGTTTCGCTTCTGTCCTCAGGGACTGCGCTGAGGGGTGTCACAGGAAGGGCTGCTGCAGGTTCCCATGGGAGGGGGGCCGGAAGCTGCCAATTCTGGTGTAATCTGCCCCAGGCTCCTTTCAGATTCACTCTGAGCCCCGATGCTGGCCCCCGTCACCCTCTTGGCCCTTGCTTTCTGTTCTGGGGGTCCTGTGTCTCTGGACTGGGTCCTCAGCATGGCCGGAGGGGTCTGGAGAGAGCAGGGTCCTGCGGCTTCTGGAGCAGGCCTTGCACCTTCTGAGTTACTGGGGCGGCAGCGACCGCTGAGAAGACTACAAACCAGCCCCTCGCACGCAGGAGACGATGAGCGCCGGCCCCTCCGCCCGTCGGTGGAGTTGGCTCTCCTCCGGGCCCCTGTGGAAGCAAGTCTTCCCCAACCCCGGCCTGTGGGGAGGAGGAGACCTGAGCTCCGCCGGCTTTGACCACAGAGGCTTCTAGTCCCCACCAGAAGGAATCGGGAGGACTGGGTCGCGGGGCTGACAAGCCCACCTCTCCTTGGGTCACTAAACTATTGTCCCCACTCCAGGTGTGACATGCAGATACTTTGTCAACTAATGTGAAGTTTCCTCTAGATGAGTATTTAAAAACGCTCCTCTTCATACCTCATGGCCCTGACTGTCCCACACCTGAGCTGGTCAATGTTAAGGGAACTGATGCCTGCGAATAGCATGGACCCACCTGGCCAGCCATGATATGGCCACTGGGTTCTCTTACATGGAGCCCTGGCACCCCAGCAGGGCTGATGTCTGAACAAGGAGAAGACAGAAAGGACACGAGGCTAGGGTGAGGGACTCAAGAAGGCAGCTGCATCATCTTTTGGACACAAAAGTAATTTTCTGGATTTTTCCAACTCTACTAATAATGACAGCCAGTATGGATTGAGTACTTAACTGGGAATTCTCAGTGCTTCTTGGGAGGCTGAGGCAGGAGGACAGCGAGTTTGAACTCAGCCAGGACAACTGAGTGATTTAGTGAGATCCTGTCTCAAAATAAACAATGAAAAAGGGGGCCGAGGATGTAGCTCAGGGCAGAGGCTCAACTCCCAGCACTGCAAAACTGTTAAATGCATAACAAATCGTTGCATTCCCAGGAAAAGGTACGAGGCCGTGTCGCTGCCATCATATACCGGCAGAGGGGACCTGGGGGGAGAAGGTGCAGCGTCCAGCTGGCTCGCAGCATCCTCACCTAAGCACCGTGCAGCCCTGCCTCTCAGGGCTCTGTGGGAAAGGGGGTGCCATGGCCGCCGGGCCAGGCCGCCAGGCGGACTGCTCCACCTCTGCGAGCAGCCTGTGTTTCCCTAGAGGAACACACAGGTGTCTGCTAACAGCTTCTCTTCTGTCTCTGACCTCTGCTCTCTCCCACGTCTCATCAGCTCCCTGCCTACCGGGGAGCCCCAGCTCCCTCCCCGGGGGCAGCCCACTCCAGTACCCGAGCTATAGCCTGTCCACTTCCAGAAGGGCGGAATCTGTTAGGAGGAAAAACGGCAAAGCAAAGTTCTGGTATGAGCCACGGTGACAGAACTGCTGTCTTTTTACTGTTCTGTCATCAACTGACTTCTACACGGGTGGACGCGAAGGAGAAAGAAGCAGCTAAGGGACAGAAAATCCCAGTCTGGCCTGAAGCTGGGTGAGGAGCAGTTGTGAGGGAAGAGTGAGGTTACTGAGAAGTAGGGGCCACTGTGACTCGTGCGAGAACGTGCTATGTGTCTGTAACGGCAGGCCTGAAGGTGAGTGTGGTGAGGCCGAGGCAGGATCCTAAGTTCAAGGCCAGCCTGGGTAACTTACTGAGACTGTTTCAAAACAACAAGAGCAGGAGTCGGGGAGGGCTGAGGGTGTAGCTCAGTGTAAAGGCACCAAGTTCAATCTAGCACTACAGAAACGAGGCAAACAGAAAACATTAATGAGAAGCCTTTTCCTGGCACACAAGGAAATAGTGCTTAGCTGAAGACTGGAATGTAAGGATAGAGAATTCAGTTAAAGGAACATAAAAAGAAAAACAGAAATCCAAAGCCCCAGGCTTTCTGCTGTCATACCAATCATGTCGCCATGCAAGCCAGAGAAAACCTCAGAAGAAAAGAAGGCTCCAAGGCCCGGACACCAGGAAGCCGGAACATCTGGTCTACCCAGTCAGCTGTGACTAGTGTGCGCGTTGGACACCAGTGATCCGACGCACATTTTTATGGGATTACCCTAGTGCCTCGGAGTGGTAGAGACGCAGCCTGAGTCATTTCAGGGGCAATTAGTAAATAATTATAGGTGCTAAGCTGCTTGCCTGCTCTGTAATAATCTCGTGGAGAAGAGACAAAAAGTGACGGGTCCATTCGTTTTCCTAAGTAGACGAATCTTCTCAAAAACAGGAAATTTAAAGAACAGTTGCTGGAGGAATAAAGGAAGCACTTGTGAGGATTGACGCCATTTCTTAAGCCCGTCTTAATGCTCTAACGCCACATTTGTGTGAACGAACACACCAGGATGCAGTCTGTCCGCCTAAGAAGCCCACACTGAACTCAGAAGGAAGCCGTTCACCAAAACACACAGGCTTCCAGTTAATTCCTAACATTCTCCCGATCCCATCCCCGTCCGCTCTCCTTTGGTGTGCTTGGTAGTAATTGCCGATTTCGGCAGGTATTTGAACACATCTCCCCTTTCATCTGAAGAAAATATTAGCATATCGCAGAGCTGTTGGGACAGATTGTATCTGCGGCACTTTTTCCTCCCCGCAGAAAAGCCTATCAATCATAACTGAATATAGTGATTAATAATGTCACAGCTTCTCTCCGTGTGTCTACATGCAACTAAATGAAGAGTAGCACTTATGTTTTGATCTCGAGGATCTCACACCACAAAACAATCAGTTGCCATTTTCTAAAAAATAATTATATCGAAAATACTTCTACCCCAGCGCCTATTTTTGGTAGCTCTATTATTAATTGACTGGAGGCTTCATGAGAAAGCCTCAGCAGAGATTCAGTTATATCCGAATTTGTGGGCATCTCAGACTTACGTTTAGCTTTTTTCTCTTTAAATAACATCTTCCTGCATGTTAGGGCAGCCGCGGAGAGCTCCCGGCGGGCTTGAGTCCTGACCTTCGGTGTGATGGGACCAAGCGGGCCGTCACACCGCACGGTGGTGCCTCAGCGTTCCCTGGCTGGCCGGGTTATGAGTGAGAAGACGGAGGAGCTGGACTCGGAGAATTTCTCCAAGAGGGAAGCGTTCCCTTGGGGAACCCGGAAGTCTTGTGTGGAAAGCTGAACTATGTGTACTGTGTGAGGGTCCAAAGGGGATGGGTGAGACGCTGTGTGCCAGTGGTGCCGACAGGTGTGTCTCCTCCTGAAGCCCCGAGGCACCATCCATGGACAAAGCGCAAGGCCTAGCTGTCCTCCTGCCGCAGCCCAGGAAGCCTTCCTCCTTCCATTTCCTCCTCTGTGCCACTGATTCGAGCAGAAACTGAGGATCCACCCTCTGCCGCAGCCAGCTGGCATGTTGTCCACAGCTTCCGTCCACTGTGTCCTGGACGGCACCCCGAACCTGGCCACTTGGCTCTGCCCCGCCCCCCGACGCCGACATAATGACTGAAGCTGTCATTTCCTCGACCCTGTGCCTCTCAGCCGCCTCTCCCTGGGTTTTCCAGTTCCTCCTCGCCCCACGTGCTCTCTTCCGCCGGAAGCGGAGCTCCCCCCCCGGGGGAGGAGCCCAGACACAGGCCTTGCCCCGCGGGGCCCTGCCCAGAGCTCTCAGCAGATGTGGTCTGACTTCCACCTGCCGTTGCGTGTGTGTTTCCCACGCCGCTCGTTCACGAGTGGGTACGCATCTCACAGAAGGGGGCTCCTTTCCTCCGCCCGGCTGGCTGCTGTAATTTCGGCGCTCTGAGCAGCCCCTGGCGGGAGGCTCGTACTCAGCACATATCTTTGGGGTGAGTCAATGAGGTTTAGCAATTCCCGTCATCACCTGGAGAGGCGGGAACGGGCCGGGGAGAAGGGCACCTGGAGCGCTGGGCGAAGGGTGTCACCGCACACCAGGGACGGGCAGAGGAAGACGTGTGGGGCAGCTGGTAGGACCGAACAGGGCGCAGAGGCGGGGCCGGTGGAGATGATGTGGCCCAAAACCCCGGAGAGACGAGACCCTGGGGCACATCTGCGCGCCTTGGGATTCTCAAGAGATGTTGGAACAGATACTATTTGGGAGTCAGGCTCCAGAAACAGAAGGATCTGAAGGATTCAGCCCTGAAGCCTGGCGCGAGAGAGGGTGCGCTGGTTAGAGGGGCAGCCGTGAGGAGAGAGGGTCACCCGAGGACGGTCGCGGGTCACTTCGCCGGCGCTGGGCCCCTGTCATCAGGCCTTGAAGGAACCAGTGACCCCCTTACCACCACGTCAGGTGCCATAGTTATGTAGAGCCCCAGAAAACCTAGGAGACAGGGAAGCACTACGGTGTCCCGGTCCTGCTGCAGAAACCCAACCAAGGAAGGGCACGAGAGTAGGCGGTCCACCGCGGTAGCGCAGCGGCCCACTTGTCGGATGGAGGGTCACCTCACTCGGGATCAGGGTGCCGCAGCCGCAGCTGCTCCAGGGCGGGTCAGCTGTAAATCCGTGGTGTGTCTGGCTGCTGGGGCTGCCGTGGAGGGAGGAGCTGGAGCCTGAGCTCAGAGGGAGGTGCGTTCCGCGTGCTTTGAGCCTCCTGGGCCCTTGTCCAGTCTTGGGATAAGAGAAAGGACAGAAGAAGAAGACCCTGGGGACATCGGCGTGATCTATTTCCAGAAGTAAAAATGGCTGTGGGCCAGCACTCGGGAGGCAGACACAGGAGGACTGCTGAGTTCGTGGCGGCTTGCCTGGGCACCATAGTGAGCTCAGGGCCAGCCTGAACTACAGGGCGAGACCCTGTCTCAAAAAAAAAGAAAAAAAAATGGCTGTGGGGTGGGGAGAGGACACGGGTGCCTCTGGCTCAGCGTGCCCCAAGCGAACTCCCCAAACGTGTGCTGCACTCTGGTTCTCCGTCCCATTCCTCCGGGCCCCGTTCCGGAAGCCAGGCCCTCCCCCGGCTCTCCCTTTCGCTCCCCTCTGTGTCCCGCTGGCTCAGTCCCCTGGGGTTTCCCGCCCTCTCAGTCGCTGTTCTCCTAACCCTTGGGGTTGGCAGTGGACACCGGCACAGTGGGACCCTGCGGAGCCCACTGTGGACAGACAGGTGTCACCCAAGCAAGGATTTCTGCGCGTCGGTTCGTTTAGCACTGGTCGCTCCTTTGGGACGTGGCTCCATCGTGTGACTGGCCTGGGTCTCGGCCGCCTCCTTGGCCGGCCTGGGAAACGACCTCTTGGATATGCTTGCTTCCCTCTGCAGAGGACCCTCTCCTGTGATTCCCAGCAGAGGTCAGGATGCCGGGGAGGGGGCAGCCCACTGTCTTGCCTGGACCCTCCCGCGCTCTGAGTGAGCTGGGGTTGGGAGGCATCCGGGGTCCCGGGTTCTTGACCTGTGCCTGGGGGACAACTGGTATCTTGTGCGTATGGTCTGGGCAAGGAAGAACAGAAAAACAGGCAGTGTTTTTATACTGTTTCTTACAACCCAGGTACCCTTTTTGCATCCCTTGGTATTGAGGCTGGAGCTTCTGTTCAACCAGCAGCCAGTATTTCTCATTGTGTTCTTTTAAGCTGTGTTTTACAAGTACACTTCTTAAGGATAAACCCAATGCCAGGAAAGACTCCCATGGCCCATGAGGTACGAGACAGCAAATTTCCCTCTTCTCCTTGGCTGCAGGGAGACCCCAGGCCAGATTTTTGTCTCATTCTAGCAATGCTTTTGGGTTTCTTCAGTGATTTTTTTTTTCTTTTTTGTCTGCTCTCTTTTCCCCATGTTCGTGGATCTCATTTGGATGCCTTTTTATGCAAGCTTGTTCAGTTCTTGATAAAGGCAGGGTGCGCATATGTTCTGTAGGGGGGGGGGTCATCTTCGGCCTGTTAGAGGTGGGTACCAGCGAAGGCCACCGGTCCCTCGGCCCCGGAGGCAGGCGCCGCAGCCTTTGTTAAAGGTGAGCCATTACCCGCATGTCCCCGCGTTGAAAGTTGGTGTTTATGAGCTTCTGAATGCAGTCTAATTTTTTCCTATCTGGTTTGGCTCCTCTTTACCAGCTGGTAAATAGGAAATGTTCACGGTAGGAAGCCAATACTCTGCAGAGTGTAAACAGATGGAATCGATATAAAGTGACAAGTTAGACTGTGCTATTGAGAATACGGAGCCAGAACCAAGAACATAACAGTCAAGCTACTTATTTCGTTCCAGTTCATTTAGTCCTGAATAGTACTTCATTGCTCACAGCTGTGTGGGTCTTTTTCTCTCCCCCCCTTTCTTTCTTCTGGGTTGATAATGACAATTTCAAAGAAAAACTTTAATTAAAGATTTTATACAAAATAGCCAAAAGTAGAATAATAAGGAAAATGAGCGTTGATGTGTTTATTGTAAGAGAAATCCTTTTCCACGGCTCCCTTTAAAATTTTTTACCTCTTAAATGTAAAATGAATTTAGTGGTGGTGACGGGAAGGTGCCAGACTGACAGCCGTGCCCGCCGAAGCCCCCACGTCGGGGGGCTCAGTCTGCAGGCGGGGGCGGGGTGGCTCTGACCCCCTTCCGGGAGCCGCCAGGCAGGAAGTGGCTTGGGGGAGGAAATGAGCAGCTGAATGAAGCGGGGAAGGTTTAAGTCCCGGGGCTCGCAGGTTGCTGTGGCTGGAAGACGCCCCGCCCGGTCTCCGGGAAGGCTTTGGCCTCCAGAGGGAAGAGCGAGTTCGAGTTCTGGGCTCCAGAGACGGAACGTGGGGCCTTTTCTCTCCTCCTCTGAAGCCTGGGTGGTCATATTTATTTGGGTTCACAGCTTTCCTTCCTGGAGCTCAAAGTGCTATAAAAAGAATTTTAAACAAAGAATGATGGAGAAATAATCACATGCACCGTAGGCAGTTTATTGCGCCATCTGAGCTCAGTGGGGGACGGAGGGGAAGCCTGGCGGTGCCCCTCCGCTCCTGCTTCCCCGGCGGCCGCACGCGCGGTTCCGTCTCCGGCGGGTCTCGGGGCTCCCGGCCGCTTGTAGGCGGGAAGCGGCGCGGCAAAGGCCGGCTCAGCTTCAGGCCGCGGTCCTGCAGCTGTTCAGCAAGTGCCCCTCCTCCCCCGCCCCTCCCTCCGTCCTGCTCCCCTGCCCCACTCATGGGGGGACAGTGGTGCATCTTGGGAGGGGACTTGTTGCTCCGTGGCCCTGAGCCGGTGACCTCGGTGGGCTGCGTGGAAAGCTAGACCCCCGCAGGGCTCGCGAACGCTGTGCGTCTCGAGGCGGGTGGGCTCCGACCTCATCCTCTCTGGACCCTTTCCCGTTCGTACATCTTCTGTGGGCCGAGGTCACCGCCCTAGCGCCGAGGAGTCCCTGGGCAGCGGGAAGTGAAGGCTTTCTGTTCGGTCGCGGCTCGTGGAGAATGCGCGCGTTCTGCTCAGGGCGACAGAAGGTGTCCAGCTCCTTTGAGTGGCTCCTCCTGTCCTGTTCGCCCGGCTGGTTCTCAGCTCCTCTGCCAGGAAGGCTCAGAGCCCATCACTGAGTCCACTAGGAAACGAGACGCTCGTCTGCCCATCTTGCGGGTACCGGTCCTGCCTGTACAGCGACTTCCTGGTTTACTTAGCCTCCTTTCCAAGCCGCAGCTACTTCATCCTTACCCACCATCCCTGGACCATCTCCCCGTCCACCCGCCCGTCCACCTACCTGCGTTTCCGCCAGCTGCTCGGCCTCCCTCCACCTCCCCAGCCACTCAGCCAACCCCAGCCCCCGCCCGTCATCCATCCCTTGTAGATCAGTTCACCAGTCAGTTTCCCATCCATCTGCCCACGTGTACACACACCATGCGAACATTCGTCCGTCCGTCCATCTGTCCCGCTGGCCGCTGGCCCTCCACCCGCATATCCATCGCTTATCCAGCCATCCTGTACCACCCATGCATCCCTTGAGGATCCGTTCATCCAGCCTCCACCGCTCTGTCCCCTTGCCTGTACATCCACTCACCCAAACGTCCATCTGTCTACCTGGTCCCTATTTATCCATTCATACCTATGCTCAACCGACCCGTCGTCCCTCCACCCGTCCGTCCGTCCGTCCGTTCACAATTTGCCGTCCACTTATACCCGCCCCGCCCACTGTCTGTACCCACCGTCCGTCCCCCATCTGTCCGTCCTGTGTCCATCCACTCAGCAGCTAATCATCCGAGCCCTGACTTGGCCTTGGACTCCTGACTGTCCGAGACCTTCCTCCCTGTCCGGGTTCTCGCTATCGCTGGCTGGGCGGTGGGGGAGGGATCGGTGCCTGATGTCCCTTCAGCCGCCCACCGTGTTATGTGGGAGGCTGTTTGGCGGTCTGCAACTGTCCTCACCTTAGATCCAGCCGGGTTCCCAGCCCCCTCCGCGGACTGGCCAGGGTACGGTGTGCTTCCTCCTCCTTCCCAGCGCACAGATGCACAAACTGAAGTTTGCAGGAATTATGCTGCTCTTCCGAGGTTACCTGCGTAATAGGATGGAGCTGGGCTCTCAGAGCCTTTGGTCAGTCGTCACACCACTCTGGCCTTTGGAAGGGGGGAACCGTGATCAGACACGCTGGCATCGTCCTGTGGGGTGCCTGGCACCCAGAACAGTTTGGGGTGCTTTTCAGGTCAAGCCACCATGCCTGGGAGCAGGTGTGTGCCTTTCCTGCCCCTGCCCTCCATCTTTGTAAGTTCATCAAAATCTTTCCCAGACCTTTTTCTTCAGCTCCAGGAGTAAACCCAGGGCTTTATGCATGTTAGACAAGTACTCTGGTCACTGAGCTGCATCCCCAGACCCTTTTAAAATTTTATTTTGAGCCAGGGTCTCACTAAGTTGTCTAGGCTAGCCTCAAACTTGGCAATCCTCCTGTCTCAGCCTCCCAAGGAGCTGGGATTACAGTCATCATGGTGCCTGGGTCTAGAATATTTTATTTTAAAGTTTGCTTTTATTACTTTTAAAAAGTTGAATGTTTTAATTCTTCATAGTCACTGTCTCATTTTTCTTCACTCCTGTATAAGTGAGGCTTCATTTCTTTGCTCGAGATGCTAGGTAAGGGGTTTGCTTTATGAAGCCACACTTCAGAGCTTAGAAGCTCTGTCTCTCCTGCCTCTCCCGAGTCCTCAAGAACGCGGTCATTTTGTCTGTTCTCCCTGTGTTCCCTCTTACCCAGGCCTGGGCTCCAGGGCACAGAGAGCGTTGGTATTGCGAGGTGGCCCATGGTGTGGCATAAGCGGGCATCACATACACCAGGCCCTGCAGGGTTTGGTGCACTGGGTGGCTGGGGTGGGGATGGGAGGAAGTCTGTCCCCCGGGGGAGGGACACTGGGGCAGCTTCTTCCGGAGACCCTCAAGCCTACTTCCTGGTTTCTGTACCTCGAGAGCGTGACTAGCTATTGTTTTACCTTGCTTTGAAAACCCTCAGCCCTTCACTTTGGGTGTGTGTATGAGTGCGTGTGTGGGTGTGTGTGTGCACACCCGAGAGCGTGCGTGCTTGTGAAGCTGCTGAGTGCAGGGAGCTGGCATGTGGATTAAGAGAACTTATTGTGCATAGGGCCAGGCAGTCTTTTTGTCTTGGGTCAAATGGATTTTCTCCAGCCACCCCGCTCCTCCTCCCTTGCAGGGTGAAGCAGCCCAGACAGTATGCAAATGTGTGGGCGTGGCTGTGTGCCAGGAAAATCTATTTATGGATACTGAAATTTGAAATTCATGTAAGTTTTCACATGTCATAAAATAGTCTTCTTTTGATTTTTTTTTTTTTTCCGAGCATGCGAAAGTGTTAAAGCCACCCTTGGCTTGCAGGTGCAGGAAGTCAGGTGGCAGGGTTTACCCTGCCCAGGATAAAGACACCCTGGTCCCCTGAGGAAGGAGCCCGGCGACATCAGCCTTCCCCAGACTGACCTCTGTGGGGAACAGGCGGGCACGACTGTGTTTTGTTTTGTTAGACTCGTGCCGGGTTTGGAGGACCCGCAGCGCTCTCTTCCTGTTCCCTGTGCCCCTGTGTCCCCTCCGCGGTGCACTTGCCCCTGCAAGCTGGCGCCGCTCCCCGCGTAGGGGACGGAGGTTGGGAAGGGCCACAGAACAGGCCGGTAGGGGCTGGTTACCATGGTTACATCACCATGTTGGGGTCAAAGCCGAGCAACCGATGAACCGGCAGGGGGTGATTGGAAAGCCAGAAAAGAAGCCACCCAAGTCCTCCCCAGAGCAGACCACGGCAGGGCTGGGCAGGGCGCCCGGGCAGCAAGTACAGCATGTTCTTCCCCTTTGGACACCTGTGGGCATCTACTCTGCCCAGGCAGTTCCCAGCCCCAGGGTTCTGGCCGCAAACATGACCAAGACCACGGGCCCCGTTTTGCTGGGTGAGGACAGACAAGAGATCACAAGGGTCCCCGTCGCCGCAGGCTCCTGTGCCTGGGACCGGAGTGGACACAGGAAGGGGGCATCCAGCCGAGGTAACGGGGCCCCTGCGGGGACAGGTGGGGCAGGCGCAGTCACCCTGGCTGGGCCCTGGGGTCGTCTCTTGCCCTCTCTTCCTTTCCCACTGCTCGGGACCAGCCCTGGACCCCAGGCCCTGACTGCCACCTCGGCTGAGCCTGGCCATCTGCAGCTCCGTGCTGTGGCTCATGCCAACCTCCAGTCTGACAAGTGATAAGGAACTTGGAGACGTAGCTCTGGTGGGCGGGAGCTCGCTGCCAGCTCGCGGCTGCCTGGCTCTCCATGCCGGGCATCCATATGGGGCGCTTGGGGGTTTTCAAAAAGTGCATTGTCTCACGTCCTCCTCCGTTTCCCCACGACGGCAAATGGGGGCTGGCAGCAGGCAGTGCGGAGACTTTCCGGCCATGGGTGCAAGTGCCCCCGGGGCCCAGCTTCTGGACAGGGTGGTGCCTGTCCAGGCGGCACACGGGAGCCCTGGCCTCCAGCAGTTGCCAAACTTGCCTCTGGCTCTGGGCCGTCACCTGCTCTTTTGTCAGGAGGGCGCTGCCAGAGTTGGGGTGGGGCTTTCGTTGGTGCGCTCCTCCATCCGCGCCCTGTTCCAGCTCGTCCTGGGGAGGCACCAGGGAGCAGGTCGGGGAGGAGTGAAGGAGGGAGGGCGCGGCTGGGTGCGGCTGGCTCAGTGGGAGGGGCTGTGCCTACGCCACTAGGCCCTGGTTCTGCCCCTAGCACCCTAATAAAAGCAGGATGACTGCGGGTGAAGTCTGCGTGTGCGTGAGTGTGTGTGTGCGTGTGTGCGTGTGTGTGTGTAGGGGGCTGTGGGTATGGAAGGACTGCCCCGTCCTGCCGGGGTCAGCGGCCTGTGGGTGGAGGGACCCGGAGGTGCGCAGGGGTCCCTTTCTTTCCACCACATCAGGCCGTGTGGACAGGGACCGGGCCAGACAGCAGCTGGACCCACTCGGGCTGGGCCCTGCCAAGGGAGGGAGGAGAGTGGCTTGCACACAGCGGAGGGGCAGGGGGGCTGACGGAAGGAAGGGTGCCTGGGGAAGCAGGATGGGAGGCCGGGCCAGGCTGGGCCTGGGGGGAGCAGCACTTCTGTGGCCTCCGTGGGCGGGCGAGGTTGCAGGTCTGCGGAGCCTGCGCAAAAAGGGGTGGACAGCAGGCGGGGCTGAGGCTTCTGGGCAGCCATCCCTGTGGGCACCGCAGGGCGGGCAGCAGGGTCCCTGGAGAGCAGGACAGAGAGGGGACACTGAAAGTGCCGAGGACCCGCGCGCGTAGTGGGAAGGGCACCGACCCGTCTGGGGCGTCTCCGGACACGCCATGAGTGCGTTTCTGCCCCTCGGTCCAGGCAGGCCCCGGGCTGGGGGCGCGGATGACACCTGCTTCATGGACCCGGCTGTACCACCTGCTCCTGGCTCCTGCCCGCCCATCCCCACTGTGCAGGTCCTGGCCGCACCTTCCCGCTCAGGCCAGTGCCAAGCGGAAGAAGCCTTTTAGGCCATTTCGGCCAGAAGTGTCGCCGGCCCTCAGAAGGCCCGCAAGACTCGCTGCCAGCTCTGCCCTGTCGCAGCGAACAGGTATCCACATGTCACCTCTTTCCAGCGAGGTCCTGTGGGGTCCCGTGGTGACAGGCTGAACCAGAGTTTGAAGCCAGCATCTGTCCTTCCCGGCCGGGGGACGCTGGGTAACATACACAGCTCCTGTGCCTCAGTTTCCTGGGCTGGAAGGAGGAGGCGGCGGTGGTTTCGGTGGCTTGGGAGGCCCATCCCGGCTCCCTCCGCGGGGCCCAGCTCAGTTCTCTGCTCTGTTTACCTGCACACCCGGTAAACAGCATTTGCCAAACTGGGGGAAGAGTTCTGCAGAACTTTCCTGTAATATCTTTAAAAAAAAATCAGAGGGGTTGAAATATACAGCCATATTTTCCAGCTCCTAGTAAAAATAGTTTGCATATGGCTGAGAAAAATAAAAATCGTACAAGGCCAGCTTTGCCAGAACTACAGTTTTTAAGCGTCAATTAACAAAAAAGATTTTTCATACAGCCCTAAAAGGGAACAAATTGTGTATGAAACTTACTGCTTTACATCAGAAAGAAGGTTTTTTTTTAAAAAAAAAAGAAAAGAAAACTTACTAAGACCATTTACTGAGAAAATTGCCTTGAAAACATTCAATAAATGCAAAATGTTCTTTTTTCCTCTAGACGTGTCATTTTGCAATGCCTACCACCGTGAATCTTTGAAAACATTTTATTTTACAAGAAGTTTAAAAAAAACACACAAAACTTTAAGATCTTTTTATTACCATTTTGGGTTTTAACACGGAATCTTTTGACTTTTCCGAATATGACTTTTTGTACATAGGTTTTCAGAAACCTGAAAACGGTCGTGAAAGCCTTTTGGCTCGTCGATGTTAACAACACGGGCCTGGTGCAGCCTCAGGAGCTGAGGAGGGTGCTGGAGACCTTCTGCCTGAAGATGCTGGACGAGGAATACCAGAAGTGAGTAGGGCAGGCCCGGGCCGGCCCCAGATTCTGCACCACGGGGTTCTCCTTCTGCGGCACCCCCAGGCGGAGCCTGCTGCTGGCTACACCCTGGGGTACGTTCTAGTGACTTGCCCTCTCCGGCGCCTCTTCCTCCTGCCTCCTTGGCACCATGCCCTCCACTGGGCATTTCCAGGCCCAGTGGAGTTTACAAGCCCGGGGCCAGGAGGAAGTTCAGCCTCAGGATTCTTTCCTTTGTTGACGGACCCCCCAATGCGATCACATGCCAGATGCCATCTTCCTTCAGGGCGAGGGTGGGATGGGGTGGAGTGGAGACCACTGAGCACTTAGCTGCCCCACGGAGGCTGGTGTCACACTTAGTCCTTGTATGAACCACCTGGCAGGCACAGTGCCCCTTCACCCGCCTTTCCCAAATGCTTCCTGAGACACCGCTGTCCCCTTAGCCTCCATCTCCTGGTTTCAGTTATCCGTGACTCACCTGTCTCTTGAAATATGAAATGGGAAATCCCAGAGATAAGTTTTAAATAGCTCTTCTCATTGTATGCTAGTTTAATCATTCTTATTATGAATTTTTTTTTTTTTTTGAGACAGGGTCTCGCTTTGTAGTTCAGGCTGGCCCTGAGCTCACTATGGTGCCCAGGCAAGCTGCCGCGAACTCAGCAATCCTCCTGTCCCTGCCTCCCGAGTGCTGGGATGACAGGTGTGAGCTACCACACCCGGCACTGTGGTATGCGGTGTTGATTGTTGGTGGGTGTGAGTCTCCATGCCCAGCATTATATGTGGTTACTGGGGATCGAACCCAGGACCTTGTGCTTGCGAGGCCGGTGCCAGAACCACTGAGCTAACCCTCCGGCCCCACTTATTATGAATTATTAATCTGTTTCTGTGGTTATGCCATTAAACAGTACTTTCCATTTGTATGTATAGGAAACAGCACGGTGTTATATAGGGCTAGTTCTTTATTATCCACCCACATTTCCTGCAGTCCCTGAGGTCTTGGGGTGCATCCCCTGCAGGTGAGGGGCAGCCGTACCCTACAGGTTGTTCACAGAAGTTCTGGGCTTGCTTTCACCAGGAGTTAAAGAGCTTCCTGCCTCCGCCGAGTTGGAAGATGCTACTAACTGGGTCATGGTTGCTTCCAGCAGGTCTTACAAAGACAAGGGGCTGCTGCTAGGGCCAGAGGATCTGGGCCCTGGCAGGGACTCGAGACGGGCTTGTGACCCAGGCACATTTGCTGCAGCGGCTAACAGCAAGGAAATTTAAAAAGAAAAAAAAGTGTATTTCCCACTCCTTTGAATATTTTTTCTTTGCTCCTTTTGATAACCCACCTCAGAATATAAAAGACATAATAGATGTTTTAATTTTTACATCCTTTCCGGCTGGGAAAGTGTCCAGAATAAGATCCAAACAAAACAAATTAAATAATTTTGCGCATGCAATTATAGAACAGAAGCAGCGCTCTTCTAAAACAGGCAATCAAAGACAAAGCTGTGTTTTATTTGACAATAAACCTTGTGTTTGGCACTGCAGTCTCCAACCTAGTAAATCTATAAAAAATGTTACTGTCTGTTTCCCCATCTCTTTAAGTATTGAATAATAAAGAACTCCACAAATTTTTATTTGAGACTTTTTTTTGAAGCCTCCAAAACAATGCTGTTTCCAAGATAAGGCTGGAGAAACTTCACATAATAGACGTGCTTCCTCTAGACGAAGGCCTGCAGAGGATCAGAAAGAGCGTTTCTTGAGTTGCTTTAATGCTTTCCTCCTGGTGCTCGAGTGTGCACTTTTGCCTGGAGAAGCGGCTCCCGGCTGAACGGTGCCTTTTTAATTTGGGGGTAGGAAGTACAGTGCGTCTTTGAATCCTCACTTGGATCGAGCAGCTTTCTGTTTAGGATCCATGTTCTGCGCTTGCCACCACCGGAAAGGCCCGGCTCCCACTTTGAAGTCAGGCTCATGAGGGGTCAGGTCTGCGCTCCGCGCGCCCTCCTCCTGTGGACCTTGGGGGGTCGTGGGTCCCCTGAGACTCGCCTTTCTCTTACAGAAACGCACACTGAGTGTCCACAGTGTGGGTCGTGGGTCAGCGATGTCCCCGAGCGGAGCGCAGGTCGCAGTCTAGGTTCTGAGTGCTTTGGTCCCTTCTAGGCGACAGGATGCTGTCCGTCCTATAGAAAGCAAAAGGCCAAAGATAAAATGACCAACAAGGCCGGAAGTACTGTCCCTCCAACCTCCAGGCCACCTGTCTGAATCTGCCCTGCCTACAGGCCAAGCTGTTTGAATCTATGTAAAGTAATCTGAACAGACGTATAAACAAACTCAACCGACTCTCAAAGGTCAGCCTGCTGCTGCCGCCTGAAGACTCCTTCTCCGAATCGAGCCTCTATGAGACACACTTGCCCTTTGGCTTCTGAAGCCCCTGCTTGGAGCCCAGGTCCCCAGGCAGAGGCCCTGCTGGTCTCTTAGGAAATATTCCACCTTCCATTGTTGGTTTTTTGTGAAAAGGCTCTGGAGCTGCTGCCTTGCTGGGTGGGGCCGAGGCTTTAGTCTTGAATTTTGATCTGCAGGACACACTCCCCAGGATTCTGTCTGCCTGGGTCTCTGCCACAGGGCCCGCAAGCTTGCCCAGGCTGGCTGGGGCATGAGCAGAGCCCTGGGTCCAGGAGGAACGCATTGTCCTTGAAGTCCTGAAGGCCAGCAGTGGACTTTTCACAGAGCCCTGTGTTTTCCC
Organism: Thryonomys swinderianus; assembly: GCA_004025085.1. NCBI lineage: Eukaryota > Metazoa > Chordata > Mammalia > Rodentia > Thryonomyidae > Thryonomys > Thryonomys swinderianus. The sequence continues at coordinate 30,557 of PVIC010009932.1, forward strand.
GGAGCAGCCCACCAGCCCGCAGGGCCTGCACTCAGGAAGGTCTCCACGAGCTGCCGTCTTTGGGTCTGCACTATTTTCACAAGACTGAAGCCAAGGAGGGAATATGGGGCTCCTGCAGCAGCCTCTGTGTTAGCATCTGCCAGCTGTCACCCTCAAGGTACGTTTTCTTAGTGGAACAATAGGTGAGCTTTGTCAGCAGCGGAAAATAGGTATGCACTGAAGCAAGCGCACAGCATTGCTCTTCATTACATTTGGAAAACAAAAAAAAACACCTTAAGTAATCATTACTACAGTTTTTAAAAGCAGCATGAAATTAGATAATTATAGAAACCAGCACATACGGAGAAAATATAACCAAACATGTAAAAACTGTCGATTTTTAAGAAATGGAGTAACTCAGAAGTCATCTGGAAAGACATTTCCCACGTGGCAGGTTTGGATGACAGGAAATCCATTCTAAAGAATCCGAGTGTTCTATTTGTCTCAGTGTATTTCGGGGATGGAGAGCAGTTCCCCCATCTTAAAGTCTTCTCGCTGGGTGTGAGCGCTTCGGGGGACAAGCTGGGTCCCTCCGCTTGCTATTGGCTGCCTTGAGTCACGTGTTATCTCTGGGCCTCAGGCTCTCTCTAGCGGAATCAAAAAATCAACTGCGTCTGCCAGCTTCACCCAGTCCTGGGGCACGTTATGCCAGCTGGCTCTCTCCCAGATTTGGGGCCCTCCACGTATGACGGAAGGTGAGCCCCCCTGCTTCTGTGTCCCATCGGAACGGTGGCCACCTGGGCCCTGTGTCCCTCCCCGGTGGAAGGAGTAGCACCAAGCGATGGCCTCCTTCGGGTCTCTCTTCACCCATCTGAACGCCTAGGAGATGATTCCTTCGAAGTATCTGTATTTTACAAACCTTCCAATAATGTCTCTCAGGGCTTGCTTTCAACTCCAGCTGTAGCCAGACACAGACGTTAAACTTAATGGCAGCCCCAACGCAAGGGATGTTGCTCAGGAACGCAGAAGATAGCCTGCGTGTTCCACTCGCGGCACCGCGCTGCCCGGTCTGGAAAGAACATTTGTGTTTCAGGTTCTCAGAACACTACAACATCGATAAAGACACTGCGGTGGATTACAACGGGTTTCTGAAGACCCTCCGCCTAAGCAGTGACCTGCATCTTAGATATTTCGTGGCGAACCAAGGTAAGGACCTCTGAAACCTTTGCTCACGATGCCAGTGCCCTTTGGCATGGGCATTCCCCGTCTGTGGGTCTTTCCTGAGAGAATACTTTCCAGTGTGGGAAACGGTTCATTTACAAAGAGAGCTGTGGGGTCGTTAGTTAGGAGAATCATGGAAATTCTTCACAATAGAAAAAGCCTCGAGTCCCAGCGAGCCCACGTGGTGAAGTGGACAGCGAGGGGCACTGTGCTGATGACAGTGTGGGAAGGGAGCGTGCCCTTGGTCCTCGCTTGCAGAGTGACCCAGAAGAGCTCCCAGACTGTCCTTAAGTGACTCGTGTCTGAGTGTCATTTCTTCTGCTTTCTACCACTTCTGTATTTTAGGACATTTTTGATAATGGACCCATATTCCTTTAATGGGAAAAATCTTGATAGAAAAGGGCAAGGGGTTGGGTAATTTATAATTACAGCAGATATGAAAAGCCACGCACATCCTCCTGAGAGGAAATCCCCACCGTGCACAGTCCAGATCCCGGCCTCACCAATGTCAGGCCTACAGGTAGTTCCGGAGAGAAGCAGGCTGGTTCCTGGAGAGCCGTGTCTGAATGACACACCCGGGTCCTCTTTCTGCCCCAGCTCGGTCTCCCCTTGCTGGTTTCTTACCCCGAGAGTGTGACTTGTTCCTTCAGCCCAGGGTGTCACTGTCTGGCTTCAAGTTCGTTAAGTTCAGCAAACACCCACCGAGCGCCTTCCGTGGTTCCCAGTTCTGCCCCACTGGCAAGCTGGAAAATGCCAGGCTGTCTGGTTTCAGCCTGGTTTTGCTCATGGCAGACCCGAGGGCTCCAGAGCTGCCCGTGGAGGCCGCTGTGCGAGGCATGCCCTGGTGTCATCTCTTGTCATTTTCCCCGCAGCTCTGCCGATGAGTGAAAGATTGAAATAAACCATCAAACCGGTCTCACTAGCCAGAAATAACTGTCAGCATTACTCCTGGCATGGTCCCATGCATGCATATGGAAAGGAAAGAGAGAAAGAGATACATTTGTAAAATGGGGTCATGTGGATGCTATTTTATATCAGATCTTCCTTGGAGTGCATCAGATGAATAGAAATGGCAGCGAGATTCAAGAAAAGGAATACATTTTGGCTGCATACAGTAGCCATAGGTTCCCCTCCCCCGTGCAAGATGTTGTCGACTTGGCCCGCGGCCTGGTGGGGTTAAGTCTGGAGCCCGCTTCATTTTCTCCCATTTCGGTGATGGGCTTCATGGAGCTGGCTGCCGGAAGAACTTTCTTTCCCGCGTCCTAGCTAGGGTGTGTCTTCACACATGCCTTCTGGGCCAGGCTTCCAGGAAGTACATTTCCATGATGACCTCGATTCTTCTCCTCCTCATGTTAAGCTTTTTAAAATAATATTTCGTATCTTAAAATAATACTGGCTACCTCCTGTTTTCCAGATCTTTAACATCAGGGATTGAAATCATCCTTCTGTGGGACCCTCTTTGCTCACCATGGCTACTAAATTCTCTCTGTCTGTTTTATTCTTGTCTTTTTCCTGTGTTTGCACCACGATCATCTTTGATCTGTGTATCTACAATTTGATTTTCACCAAGGTATCTTCTATTCATGCCATTGCTAATTTGCCTGTGAGATCCGAAATGTTCTTTTAGGTCTGTTATATTGTTTTCCATCTCACCTTATTGTCTCATAACCTGTCACTGAGCTCTTGCTTTATTGAATTCCTGTTCTTAAGTAAGGTATTCTGTAATTATTTTATAATTTTGAAGAACATTTTCTTCCAAGTTGGAGTCTTTGCCTTTTTCTCTTCTTTACGTAGCCCTCCTTCTCTCTCTCTTTTTTTCAATCAACTACTTTCCATTTAAACTATCTAATTTTTTTAATTAATTGACTTTATTGGTACATTTTATATTTACATCATGGGTTTTTTTTGCTTGTTTGTTTTGTTTTGTTTTGTTTTTTTGAGACAGGGTTTCACTTGGTAGCTCAGGCTGACCCTGAACTCACTTTGTATCCCAAGTAAGCCTGAAACTCTCAGCAATCCTCCTGACTCTGCCTCCTGAGTGTTGAGATTACAGGTGTGAGCTACCACGCCTGGCATTGTGGTATGTGGTACTGGGGATTGAACTTGGGACCTGGCATTTGCCAGCCAGACGCCGTGGAACCACTGAGCTAAATCCCTGGCCTTCTCTTTTTTTTCTGTAGAGTTTGCATTAATTTCAAGAAATTTGGGTAAGTTGAGCATTTTTTAGTCTGTTTTACTTTTCTATTGACCTTCTATTTCTTATTTTTTCACTTGCTCTGTGGTTCATGATATGCATCTTTAATAGATGAGAATCGATGTTTAGATTCTGTCACACTAACTCCATGAAGTGTGAGAACTTCACAGCGGAATTTTCTCAATTCTTCGCTCTTTGTGTCACTGCCCTATGTCACTGAGGCTTCCAGCATCACAACGGTGGGCTTTCCGGTCTCTTCATCCATTATGAATATCTATCCTCAAGCACTGCTATTCGAAAATTTTAAGATTATTACCGTGCTTTAAGTTTTTTATCTGCTAATTCCAACACTGTGATGGCCCCAGAATTTGGTCTTTATTGCTTCCTCCCTCCTTTTTTTCTTGAATATAGAGAACAGTTACCTCTTCTGGTAAATTTGGAATTTATCCTGAGTACACTTTGCATTGTTACAAACCATGGATTCTTTTATGTTGCTCTGCAAATTTTAATATTTTTGGTTTGCTTCCACAGTCAGTTTTCTTGTCTGCGCTGAGCGGGTTGTCCTCCCTGAGGGGGTGCACCTGAAATCCGTGTGCTGTTGCCCCAGCCTTAGCTGCGCGACTTGGCCTCAGTGCTGAGCATCCAAATCCAACTGGCCAGAGACTAGGCCGTGGTTCGTTCACACACTCTGAGTGTCCCTCGCGGCTCTCCGTCGGGGCCCTCGTCTGCCCCTCCAGCTCCTGTGGCAGGTCTGAGCTGCTGTCTGACTCCCGAGCCTGGCAAGTAAATATCCAGGTTCTAGCCAGGGAGCGAGGTTCCAGCTGGGGCCTGCCCTCGGGCAGCACCGGGCGGCCTGCGATGCTGTCTTGCCAATGCCAGCTTCCACCAGTGTCTGCTTTCAGCTGCTCCCCGGAGCCTCCAGATAGTTTCGTTTATATTTTGCCTGGAGTTTATAATTGTTCTCTGCTGGGAGTGTTGGTTTAATATGAGCTAATCTCCCATAATTGGAAGCAGAGTTTCCTGGCTGTTCATATTTAGTATTGTTTACTTTTTTATATACGCATAATTTTTACTGTTTTTTCTCTTTTGCTTATTTCATTAGGTATTGTGAGAGAGTTTTATAATACTGTTTTAATTTGCTATGGAAAGTTCTCTCACTTCTTGGTCTGTATTGGCAGCAGACTTTATGCATAAAGTATTGATACATTTCACAGTGAAAGGTATCTCTGATTTGATCAAATATAGGATATATATCTAACCTTTCTGTATACCTCTGAATATCTGCCTGTATGAAGTGTGATCAGAATATATGGCAAATGTTTAAATTTTTTGTTTTGTTCTTTTTTTTTTTTTTTTTGAGACAGGGTCTCGCTTTATAGTTCAGGTTGGCCCTGAATTCACTATGTAGCCCAGGCAAGCCTCAAACTCAGCAATCCTCCTGCCTCTGCCTCCTGATTCTGGGATAACAGGCATGAGCCACCACACTTGGTGCAAATGTTTAAATTTTTAAAAATTATTCCAATAAAAAACATTTTCATCACCCCCTCCCCCCACTCCCTCTCCCTTTGAGCACATTTATCCTGTTATTCTTGCAACTTCCTGAAGAAGCAGTCTGGAAATTCTCTCTCACCAGTGTCTTTAAGAGATGACGAAAAGTACCGAGCGCTGTCCCAAGGCAAGGAGGTTCCCATGGGAGCAGGACCCTGTGTCTTCAGCCTCCTTATTCGTTGGATCTAGCCCTGGGTGATTCTAGCTCTTCCCTCAAGGCAAAATAAGCACAAAGGGGTAACATTTTGAAATGATTCAAGACGTGGCGGGAGCTGTGACAGTTTAACTGAAGTCTGTCATGTAGGAGGACTTTCAGAACTGCTTCAGCAAGGGGCAAGAATGGTGGGATAAATGGATTTGAAGTGATGGGGAGTATTTTGAAGGGGTTACTGGCAATGTGTCTTTTACTGCAGTTAATTTTAAAAAAATGAAATATGCCCCGGGTTTCCCCATCATACCTTGCGTGTTCCTCTTCCCACAGCGCCAGCTGGACTCCTGCTGCTGCCTCCCACCTGGCCGCCTGCATCTCCCCTTCCACGGTGCCTGTTTTCTCACTGAATTCGTAGTCTTTAACTCAGACAGCTGGAATTGAAACCTTTCAGTTAGAGGCCAGACCTTGTGGCGGATGTTCTAGATTAAAGATGGAGCAGCTGGGGGCTTCGGGCAGATTACATTACAGTGCTGGATGGAGGCTGTGGGCAGCAGCAGGAAGGTCCCCGCCTCCAACTCTAGGCTGGATCGTGATGGAAATTATTTTATTTGGATGTTTAATTGGCTTATTCCCAGTCTCACCTAACTAACTTGTTTTGGGAAAAGCCAAGGAAGCCAGGCAGGCCCCAAAGAGAGGAGAGCCTGTCAGGCTCAGGTTGGGATTCATCTTTTAGTTCTTTCTGCTCGAATTGTTCAGAAGTGGGTTTTCCATCTCCTGACTCAGTTTCCACCAGGTGGCCACACAGTCGCGGAGAGATCTGCCACGTTCGCTCACCGGCTTCTGTCCTCCTTCCTTGTGCGTCCCCAGGCCACTGTCACCGGAAGGTTGCTTTCTGGTGCATTCTTTCAGAAATGGTCGTGGAAAAGACATTCTCTGATTTCTTGTTCATAAGTTTGTCACCTTAATGCTTGAAAAATGAAAATTTCTAGACTTAAAATCCTTGATTCCAGCTTTCTTGAGTTTTCTAAATATATTTATGCATAGTCTGATGACAGGAAGTTTTGCTGTGGAAGACTGGTGACAGTTTATTTCTCTATCTGTAACTTGATCTTCTCTGGATGTCCGGAAGACTTTTTTTTGTTTTTTAAATCTAAAACAAGGTAATTCTGGGCCGGAGGGTTAGCTCAGTGGTTCGGGCACCTGCCTCGCAGGTGCATGGTCCTGAGTTTGATCCCCGGTAACCACATATAATGCTGGGTGTGGGGGACTCACGCCCACCAACAATCAACACCGCATACCACAGTGCCGGGCATGGTGGCTCACGCCTGTCATCCCAGCACTCAGGAGGCAGAGACAGGAGGATTGCTGAGTTCGCAGTGACTTGTCTGGGCTCCATAGTGAGCTCAGAGCCAGCCTGAACTACAAAGCGAGACCCTGTCTCACAAAAAAAAAAAAAAAAACAAGGTAATTCTGCTGGAATATGCCATGATATTATTAGACACTCATGTTTGATTTCTGGAGAACAGTTACTATTTACATTTGCAGATTAAAGTCTCTTTTATTTCAGGAAAACTTCTTGAATTTGCAGTTCTCAGTATTTGTTTTTTCCATTATTTAATGTTCTTCTCAGCTACTCATTACATATATCTTGGGACTTTTTTTCATGTCTTCTCTTCCGGATGGTTGCTGTCTCATGAATCTCCCTTTTTCTTTTTGCTTACTTGATATAATTTGCATTTCACCTGTACTACTCTTGTATTTATTTACTTTGGGGTATCTTTTAGTTTTTCTTTCTGAAATGATTTATTTCCAGTTTTGTTGAGATACAATTGACAAAATTATCTATATTTAAGGTGTACAGTATGATAATTGAATACACAGATACACTGAAGTGGTTAATTGCATGTCTATCTCCTTTTTCGGTGTGTGGTGAGAACACAATAGTTACTCTCATGGTGACTATAATTAATCATATTGTCAACTATAGTCGCAATGACTAGGGTTAATGATACTGTGTTGTACACTGCAAGTGATTTGATTTTTTTCTAATTTGTTCCTGACTTCTACCGTTTAATTTCTGTGTTTTCTCACTGTGATTGATATTGTCCTTCCACATTTCTTATCACTAAGGAAATACCTTTTAAATTGATCTATAGCTGACAGCTATTAGGTGTGTACCAAATCTAGAATGGCCCTGCCCATGAACCCAGCCAGGATACTCCCAAAGCACTGAAAGCTTCGGGTCCCTCCACACCACTGGGATTATCATGAACCTTAATGGAGAGGCTGGGGTGGAGATCACAGTAGAGCGTTTGCCTAGCATCGCTGGGCCTGGCTTCCATCCCCAGTAGCCCCCAAAAAGATCCTTCAGAAAAAAATCTTGGGAAAACCCAAGGTGGTGGGAATTCCTGGATCATGAGACGGGCAGCACTGTGATAACGGGAAGTCACCGAAGAGGCTGTGACTGTCCTGTCCAGCATGGCCACCATAAGTTTCTGGACAGTGTGCTGTCCATGAGCCACCCTTCTACCCTACCTACTGGTCCTGTGTGTGTGTGTGTGTGGGCATGCACACACACACACAGGCATGCACATTCCTGGTTAGAGAGCAAGACCAAGAATCTGGAAGCCCAGCCTGGAGACCTGGGTACTGGACCAGCAGGAGCCTTGGTGGTGACTTGGCCTCCTCATCTTCCCATGAGGCCTCTCGCGGCCTGGGCACTCTGAGATCCGGGCCTCCAAGTGCTGGGTCTCAAGGGCAGAGCGTTGCGCAGCAGGCTCCAAAGGGCAGCGTGGGGTTGAGACTGTCTTTTTCTTCTTCTTGTTTGTGGAGACAGGAATTCCAGATGACTGGCAGCTTGTTAGCTGAGTGGGATGAAGTGTGCTTCACTGGGCTGGAGCTTATTTGCAGACATTTTAGGAAATAAATCTGGAAAAGCATTTGTGATTCTTTGTGGCTGACTTAGAGAAAGAAAACAGCTATATTTCAGATTTATTTTATTTGCTTTTGTTATAAAAGTAATACATGTTTGTTTGGCACAAGCCAGAAAACACAAAATAATGAGCTCCTGTAATCCTGCTCCCAAATTCTAGCAAGGTGTGCTTTCTGGCATATTATCCTCCCTGGCCTTTCCTGATGCAGCAGAGATGGATGGAGAGTTCAGAGATGTTACAAAAATCAGTGTTAAAATGGAAATTGTGTTAATTGCCTTTTATCAATCATGAAGAATATGTATAGCAAGGAAACATTTTCACATCTGTAAATCTAGACATGTATTTTTGTTTTTAACATTTATGTATTATTTTATAAGTTGATGGGCACTGATTTATGAAACTTATCCCCTTTTAATGAGCATTTAGTGTTTCTTTTTACTTCCTTGTAAACAGTACAAAATGTTCTCATCCAGAAGCATTTGTTGAGTACCCCTGTGATTCCACAAGTGTACAGTATTAAAAAGGATTTAAGAATACCAAATGTGAGATTTTTTTATGCACAAGTCAGAGCTGCTTAGTACCATTGTCTTTAATCTTTCATTCTTTAACAAGTAGAAAAAAAAAGTTAACCTGTTTTAATTAGGCTTTAAAAATTACCAATAAGTTTGAGCAGTTTTCATACATTTATTGGATTTTTCTAAGTTACCTATCTCTAACTCAAGTATTCCTACTGGGTATTTATATCTATCTTATTCATTCATAGGAGCTCATTATATACACAAACATTGCTATGTATTTCTTACATATACACAATGAGTTTTCCCATTCATTTTTCTTTCACTGGTATTTGTGCAAATTTTAACCAAACAAAAATTAAATAATATTTATATTGTCAGACTTACCTATGATTTCAATGATTTCTGGGTTTACTGTTCCTTGGAAAGTTCTTCTCTCCGTTCAGTTGTGTATGTAATAGTTACCATAATTTTCTTCTACCACTTTTATGGTTTTATTATTCTGCTCACTGTTTCATTCTATCTAGGATTTATCCTAGAATGATAGTGCACAGGAGATTAATTTTATTTTTTCAAAGTGCTCATCTATTTAATTATTTATTTTTTTCTTGAGACAAAATCTCTCTATGTAGTTCAGGCTGGCCTTGAACTCACTGTGTATCAGGCTGGCCTCAGGCTTATAGCAGTCCTCCTGCCTCAGCCTCCTCCGTGCTGGGTAGCATATGCTACCATGCCCAGCTCAACTAGTTATTTCAAAGAATTTATTAGATAGTTCATCCTTTTCTTGGTTTATTCATCTTAATTTTTTATTACATAGGTAATGATTAAGAGGAAATCGATATTTCATTGTCAGATTTCATTTGACAATGTAGATATACTATTTTGTTTTAACAGAGGTCTCACAGGAGAGTCAACAAGCTAAAATTTTCAAGAAAGAGCACTTGCTCAGTTCTCCATTATCTGAAGAGGGAAGGAACAGCTCCTCCTCGGATGATGTTGAACGGGTCTTCTGCCAAGAGGTAAGATGTTTTCCTAGAGCATTTTATCAAAATTGTGAACAGAGCCAAAACTCTTAGGGGACAAACTCTTAGGTCTAGGTATTCTTTCTAAAATTTGTTTTGATCCTACCTACATCTCCTCAAATTGAGAGCCATCTTTCCTCTCCCTGTAACACGGATGCACTGATGACAGCAGCAATGGGAAGTCACCACACAGACCTTTGCACCGCGCAGCACCAGCTCTGATAAGAGACATGTGAATCTTACACAATGATAAGACACAGTTCAGCTGATCAATATGAAAGAATGAATGAAGAGGTCTTCTGTACTTCTTGACCTGGAACATTTGATGTTAATGGCTGTGTCCCCGATATCTGGATATGTGTGTTCCTTTTGAAAAGTTACAATAGTGGACTTGTCTTACCACATATAAAAAATTTAAAAAGTATAGTAATTAAGGCAGTGCAGTAATAATACAGCAATGGATAGTCAGACTGATTTAAAAGAGTAGTTAGATAACATCAATGTACTATGTGAATTTAGTTTATTGCCTGAATCATTTTAATAAAGTTTAATGGGAATAAGAAGTGGACTTTTCAGTAGTAATTATTAAGATAATTCATAAGCCATACTTTTTTTTTTTTTGAGACAGGGACTCGCTTTGTAGTTCAGGCTGGCCCTGAGCTCACTGTGTAGCCCAGGCAAGCCTCAAACTCAGCCATCCACCTGCCTCTGCCTCCCCAGTGCTGGGATGACAGGCGTGAGCCATGTCTGGCACTGTGGTACATAGTACTGACTGCTGGTGGGTGTGAGCCACCACATCCAGTATTGTTGTATGTGGTTACTGGGGATCGAACCAGGGACTTTGCACTTGCTAGGCAGGCGCTGGAACCACTGAGCTAAATCTCTGGCCCCCTGAAAGCCATACTTTTATGGGAGGAACTCATATCCATTTACTCTTCACCAAAAAAAATTCCATGTACAACAAACTATTTAAATCTAAAACAAATAATATCAGTGATTTCTTTATGGTGCTGAATTATCTAAGGCAAGCACTCTGCTACTGAGCTCTATCCCAAGCCAGGCTGAAATTTCTTAAATCTGAAAGTCTTTGAAGCATGAAGTTTGATTTCATGGCAGTAAAAAAGATTTTGAGTAGCAAAACTTTATATAAACATATGCTCAACTTTGTAAAATGTGTGAAACCTAAATGACAAATAATAACTGTTTCTTACAACCAGCTTTTATAGATGATCGATAGAAAATTTCCAATGAAGGATAAACTAAGAAAGCTGGTGATGATGATTTAACCCTTTAATATCTGTTGGTCGACTGGTAAAATTTGCTTTCTGTGCTTTATGTTGAATAACAACTTTATTGTTTTCATACAAACATGACTGTTACCAAAAAAATGTAAGCAATTCTGAAAAGCACAAAGAAGAAAGTATCAAATTATTCACAGTCTGCTCCTCAGAGATGATCAGAAGGAGCATGTGATAGACATAATTCTAGATCTCTCTGTATTCAGGCATGGAAGGATGGGCTACATCCATGGGTAGGAAATAATCATTTATTTACTTTTGTTTTACTGAGTAAAACTGGCAAGTAAAATTCTGTTTAAAGTGTACAACATGTTTCAAGATGTGGGTACACTGTACGGTGATTGCTATGATCAAGCTAATTAGCACATATATCACCTCACATAGCAATCCTTAACTTCTGCTCAGAGACATTTTATAATCCAAAAATACCTTCAGCAAGAAGAACAGTGGACTCAGCGTCTCAGTCCCAAGACAGAGTAAAACGGTGACATGAGCACCATTCTAGATGATCTCTTGATAGCTCCATACATTAATGTATTTTTAAAAATTACAAATTGGCCATGCCATGACTGGTAACCTAACGGGATAGTGGACACCTTTTCACCTTAATGAATTCATGTCAACATCACGATCTCTTAATGGTTACAATTAAAACTTTTTTTCCATCCCCTAATAATAAAACTTATTTCCATCCCCTGATATTAGGGGTAATATGCCCTTTCCTATTCTCCTTCTCGTCTATAATAATTTCCATTCTAATTCTAGATCATCCTTTTTAGATTTCACATGTTAGGGAAAATGTGATAATTATTTGAGTCTGGCTTATTCCACTTAACATAGTGATCTCCAATTCTGTTTTCCTACTAATGTCATGATTTCGTTTTTTAAGGCTGTATAGTACTCTATACGGGCCGTACATGGAGCATGTGATTGTGTAGCACGTTTTCTTTGCCCATTCGTCTACGAATGGGCACTGAGGCTGGTTCCACGTCTGGAATGCTGTGAATTGTGCTGCAGTAACTGTGGGCTTTAGTTGCTTTGGTCATATACCCAGGAGCAGGGTCGCAGGGTCAAGGGCAGTTCTAGTTTCAGTTTTTAGGGGAGCTCCTACGTGGATGTTGACAGTGATGGCACGAGTTTACGCCCCCACCAGGGTAGAAAGCCTGGCCAGTATTTCTTGTGTTTTAGACTCGCTAAAGACTTTGTCATACACCTGTTGGCCATTTGCACTTCTCCTTTAGAAAAATGTCTTTTCAGTTCATTGCCCACTTATCGTCGAACTGTTTGCTTTTGCGATCTTTACGTACTTTATATATCTATCCTCTGTTAGAAGAGGGGCAGACAAACACGTCCTCCTGTGCTGTGGGTGGCCTCTCCATTCCCAGTTGCTCCGTTTGCTGTACAGAACCTGTGTGCTCTGGCTGTAGCCCCCTGTGCTGATTCCTGCTGTTATTTCCTGTGCCGTGGGGTCCTGTTCAGGGAGTGTTTGCCTGTGTCTGTGCCTTCAAGGGTTTCCACTCTCTCTTCTCTCAGTGTCCAAGTTTCAGTCTCAGACTTTGGCTTTTCTGCAGCGTGACAGATAGAGGGTCTCATGTCAGTTGTCCCTGTACAGACATCTGGGTTCCCCAGCACCACTGGTTAAAGAGGCTATCTTTTTTCCAACATGTATTTTTGGCTGCTTTCTCTAGCATCAGATGGCTGTAGCTACTTGACTTTGTTTCTGAGTTCTCTATCCCATTGCTCTGGTCTAATGGCAATGTGTGTGCCAGTGCCATGATGCCTTTGATACTATGTCTTTGCAAAATAATCTGAAATTGGATATTATGATGCCTCGCTCTGGTCTTGCTCTTTTTCCTTAGGATTCCTTTGACTCTTCTGGATCTTCTGTGTTCCCATGTGAATATTAAATTGTGAGCGATGCCCTTGGAATTTTGATGGGGGACTGTGTTGAATCTGTAGAACCCTTTTGCTATTATGGCCATTTTAACAACACCAGTTCTGCCAGCCCATGACCAAGAGAGGTTTTCCATACCGTGGTGCCTTCTTCAGTTTCTTTCTTCAGTGTTCTGCAAATTTCATTGTAGGGGTCTTTACTTCCTTGATTAAGTGATACCTAGGTTTTTAATTTGTTTTGTGTTAAGCTATTATAACTGGAACTGTTTTCCTGATTCCTTTCTTCTTTGTTTCCCTTCCTTCCTTCCTTTCTTTTTTCTTCCTTTCTTCCTCTTTCCTTTCTTTCTTTTTCCTTCCTTTCTCTGTTTCTCTTTCTCCCTTCCTTCCTTCCTTTCTTTCTTTCTTTCTTTCTTTCTTTCTTTCTTTCTTTCTTTCTTTCTTTCTTTCTTTCTTTCTTTTCTTTCTTTCTCTCTTTCTCTTTCTTTCTCTCTTTCTCTTTCTTCTGTTTCTTTCTGAGGTATTGGCTAGCTCAGGCTGGACTTGAACTCACTATGTAGCCCATGCTGGCTTTAAACCAACTGTGCAAGCTGTTGGTTCTAATATTGATTTTGGATAGAAATAATTTTATAGGAAAAAAGACCCTGCTCCTCTTTTAAAAAAATATTTAATTGAAAATTTCCTGGCTTTACGGGAAGAGCGAACATCATAATGTAATTAGCCATCTTGGGTTTTCCCGGGGGCCAGGCGTGCACCATGTTGTGTCTTCTGCAGCTCTGGAGTCGGGCATGGTCCTTGGTCCTCGTCTTCGGCTGGAAGAGCTCAGATGACGTCCCAGCAAGCTCTGGAGCTGGTTAAACAAACCCTTGCGGTCCGGCGTCTTTGCCCTCAGCCCCAGCGGGGAAACAACACATTTCTGGACTGCAGATGAGTATTTCTTTCTCCTAAGGCATATCAGGTCCCCAAAGGGACATAAACACCAGGGGCGAGATGAAGAAAGCCACCAACCTGTGGTGAGGCGACTGTGCTGTGTGAAGTCTGAGCCCCAGGGCCGGAGCTCAGAGCTGCCCCCCTGGTTTTCCCCGCCCCGCTGCTCCGGTCAGCTCTGTTCTCGAGGTTTATGCCTTTTAAAGTCTGTAGTTACCATCATCCCCCTGGCTGTTTTGCCTTCATTTTACAGTTTCATGAATTTAATGCAGCGCTTACTACAGTTTATCCTTTATTCCGGTTTATGTTTTGGTGGCTGGACTTCACTGTCAAGTGATTTCTCCAGGAAAAGCTCAGGGGCACT
>PVIC010009933.1:0-44258 GCA_004025085.1 Thryonomys swinderianus
TCTCGCTTTGTAGTTCAGGCTGGCCCTGAGCTCACTATGGTGCCCAGGCAAGCTGCCGCAAACTCAGCAATCCTCCTGTCTCTGCCTCCCGAGTGCTGGGATGACAGGCGTGAGCCACCACGCCTGGCATTGTGGTATGCGGTGTTGATGGCTGGTAGGCGTGAGTCTCCACACCCAACATTCTATGTGGTTACCAGGGATCGAACTCAGGATCTTGCGCTTGCGAGGCAGGCTCCGGAACCACTGAGCTAACCCTCCGGCCCTCAAGGAATATTCTTATTTCTCTTTGCACAGAACAAATGGACAACCTCACCAAGCAGCTGTTGGAAGACGTGCAGAAGGAGGAGCGGCAGAGATCGTAGGGACCTGGCCTGGCCTCAGCACTGCTCCCGCTTCCTCGCTGCTTCCTGCTTCGCTTCCGCGCTGCGGGAGGGCGGGCCCGCGGCGTCGGGAAGGAGATGCCCTCGCCACCCGCGTGCCTACCTTTTCACGAGGGCTTCCGGGCCCTTACGGCACCTGGGCTCGCTGCGTATTCCACAGTTTCTAAAAGGGCAGCCCAGAGACCTACCCGAGGTCCCGGACTTTGGGTATCCCTCCTAAAATGCTTGGGGCTGGAAGGATTTCGGAGGGTGAACATTTTATTTTTGTTTTGGAGTCACTGCTTAGACCTCACCAGTTGATTAGCGGCACTAATCCAAAACGCCCTCGTCCGAACACATACCCACTCAGAAACCTTCCGGGCAGCATGCTGGTGACCACAGGTTTTAGATTTCAGGCGACGGCTCTCCCCACCGAGGGCCGCTCGACCTGTGCCCGTGTGCTCAGGTCACACCAGGCCCTGGCAGGGCCCTCGGAATGGGCGGCGCTGACCCTGGGCAGCAAGCATGAGGGGAGTGTCCGGCGCAGCGGGACGCAGCGCGGCTCGGCGTCCGTCAGGCCCTCGGTCCTCCTGTCCTCCCTGCGCGCTTCTCGGCTGGGGGAGCGGAAGGGGCCCTTTCCCTGGAGGGCAGGGGCTGCCTCTGGAGCCCTCCTGAGCCTGTCTCCCCCAGGGCGCAGGGGTCCCCTCCTTATTTCCAAATGTGCATCGTTCGAATTCAGACTCCCGAGTCGATTCTAAGCCGGTGGTTTTCCCTTGGCTGCCTAGACTTCTGGAGAAAAGCTTCGAGCTGAAAGCACAAGACTACGAGAAGCAGCTGCGGGCGCTGAGGGAGGAGCTCCGGGCTCTGCAGCAGGAGAAGACCCGGCTGCGGCAGCAGCTGGAGGAGGAGCGCGCGGCTGGGGACAGCCTGCAGGGCGAGGTGGCCCGGCTGAGCCAGCAGGCCAAGGTACTCTCCGTGGCCCGCAGGACAGGGGTGGGTGGCCAGAGCCTGGGTCTTTCTGGGGTCCACGTCCGAGCCCGCTCCTGGGACTCAGCAGCCCTGTGTTCCGCGGGCAGCAGTCGCTTCCCGACGCGTGTGGCACTGCGTTTACGTAGGTGGCGAGGCAGGTGCCCTGGACATTGTCAGCTGGAGCTGGGAGTCGCGGTGGCCCTCCCCGCGTCGCCACGGTGCAGGTGTGCGCGGCAGCTAGCTTACTTTACGGTCCGCTGTTAACGAGGGACTCCGCGGAAGCAATCACCCATCACGCAGTGTGGCAAATGTGCTTAAAAACAGAATGTTGTAGGGCCAGGGACTTAGCTCAAGTGGTACGGCGCCAACCTTGGACTCACGAGGGCCTGAGTTCAATCCCTGGTACTGCCAAAAAAAAAAAAAATGCTGTATGTTTCAAAACTTCTGAGAGAACAAATTTCAAATGTCCTCACTGTACATGCCTGTACATACTCATGCGAAAAGTAAGTATTATGTCTGTGGGGATCAATATATTAAATGGCATGATACTTCTACCCTATAAGAATATACAACTATACTTTTATACTAAAACGTTAAAAGTGGAAAGGAAAAAATATATAAGGGAATTTTTTAATGGCTTAATCATACACAAAGATACCAGTTGTCACCCACATTTATCACCATAAAAATAGATATGTTCCAAGGAAATTTAATAAAATATTTTTTTTAATTTTTTTTTGGAGACAGGGTCTTGCTTTGTAGTTCAGGCTGGCTCTGAGCTCACTATGTAGCCCAGGCAAGCCTCGAACTCAGCAATCCTCCTGCCTCTGCCTCCCGAGTGCTGGGATGACAGGCGTGAGCCACCACGCCCAGCACTGTGGTATGTGCTGTTGATTGTTGGTGGGCGTGAGTCACCATGCCCAGCATTCTATGTGGTTACCAGGATCGAACTCAGGACCTTGCGCTTGTGAGGCAGGCACCAGAACCACTGAGTTAACCCTCCAGCCCTTAAAAAATATTTTAAATTTTTGCCGGGCATGGTGGCTCACACCTGTAATCCCAGCACTTGGGAGGCAGAGACAGGAGGATTGCTGAGTTCGCGGTTTGCCTGGGGTACATAGTGAGCTCAAGGCCAGCCTGAACTACAAAGTGAGACCCTGTTTAAAAAAAAAATTAAATTTTTATCAGTATATATAAAATCTCTTGAGGAAAATAAAATTCAGAAAATAAATGAAGAAGTGACCCATGCTTGGATAGTCAACACTTGATTAGCTTTCTTCCTTCCCCAAAGCTGAAGCCTGAGCCCCTGAGGTCTCATGTGAGGAGCAGCTCACGGGGTGTGGTGTGCGCTCCGGGGACGTGGCAGACTGCGGACACTGCCTGCCACGGCTTCTGAGCCACGCCGAGGGCTCTGGACCCTGCGGCACACAGCTGCCCGTGTCTCCGAGCCCTGGCTCCTGCTGGGCAAAAGTGGGGGCTGGACCAGGAAGGTCCCCGCGTCGCCACAGCCTGGGCAGCCAGCGGCCCAGCTAGGGGCGGGGGGTCTGGGGCCCCGGCTGTTTTAAAGCCCAGGGTCTCAGGGGACCCTTGGCATAAATCACCAGCAGGGGTCGCTCACAGCACTTGGGTGGCTTCATTTGGGGCTCAGATCCAAGTAGCCATGTAAATAAAGGTTCTGGGATTCAGAGACAATAACCAGATTTTGGGTTGTTTATGTTACGGTCCGTTTAAAAAGTCAAGACAAGCAGGACTCGGGACGTTTACTGGACCATTCTGAAGGGGAGCAGGGCTTTCGAACAGGCCGGTCTGGGCCCCCAAACTTGGCACGTGCCCTCCACAGTGCGGGAGGTGCACTGTCTGGGAGCCCACGGGCCACGGTGTCCTGGTCCGACGCCCCACATGACCGCATGTCTTCGCCCCGGCTCGGCCCTGGCACGGAGCAGGCCGTCTCTGACTTCGAGAAGGAGATCGAGCTGCTGCAGACACAGAAGATGGACGTGGAGAAGCTGGTGCAGTCGCAGAAACGGGAAATGAGGGGTGAGGGGCAGGGTGGCGCTGGCCCGGCTGGCCCTGGCGGCCGACTGGCACATCACTGCGAGTGGCGCTTGGAGGAGACCGCCCTTGCGGGTGGGAGTCGGGCTGGCATCATGCAGAGCGGGTACTGAGCCAGCCCCGCCTGTCCTTCCAGAGAGGATGTCGGAGGTCACCAGACAGCTTCTCGAGAGCTACGACATCGAAGGCGTGCGGAACAGGTGATGGCTTTGCGCCCACGACACCGAACGGCCGTGGGAGCGGCGGCGAGACGACCCTTTCCTCCCTGCGTGTCCTCCAGGCTGTCCGAGGAAGACCTGGGGTGCCTCAACGAGGACGGGGAGCTCTGGTTTGCTTACGAAGGGCTCAAGAAGGCCACGCGGTAAGAGCCCCGCGGCGATGGTCTCGCTTTTCAGAGGTAACGGACAGCTGGAAGAAGGCGAGAGGTCCTCTGGCCCGGACCCAGCCCGCCCCTCGAGTTCTCACGCTCGACGGCCTGTAACGGCTGCTCACACTTGTGAGCAAGTCAGGAATGAGAGGTTTTCCTCTGGTGCAGAGTGCGCCGAGTGACATTCCCACCCTTCAAACGTTCGGTGAGACACGGTCTCCTTAAGTCACTAAGCTACCCAGGCTGGGCTGAGCTGGGCTTCTCCTGCCTCAGCCTCAGTGCTTGCATGACAGGGTGTCCACTTTGCGCCCAGGAACGATTTCTTCATGGGACAAACTGCCCAGTGGTAAACCCCACACACCTCCCGCGGGGAGAGCGCCCCAGGCCCGGGCGCACCGCCCCTAAGTTCAGAAACCCCACTGTGCACAGCAGCCCTCGGCTCCTAGAGACTGAGCGGAGGGCGCCGGGTTCCCACCAGTCCGCGGTGCCCTCACAGTGCCCTCCTGCCCCAGAGTGGGGCCCGGACCCGTCCCTGCCGCACAGCGCTGACAGGGCACATCGGGGTGGGCTCAGGGCGGCCCCTCCTTTGCTCCGGCCGGTGCACGGGGCCCCGGGGCCTCCAGCCACGCCCAGTGCACGTCTGAACTGCAGGAGAGAAAAGCGGCTGCGACCCTCCGTGACCTCTGTCGGAGGTCCTTGCCACTGCGCACGTCAGTGTGCAGAGCGCCCGCGAGCAGCACTGCGGGCCCGTGGTGCCCGTCCTGTGGCCCGTGGCTGTGTGCCCACCGGACTGCCCTCGCGCGGGAGCCCAGCCGCATGGCTCACGCCTGTTCCCTGCAGAGTCCTGGAGAGCCACTTCCAGGCCCAGAGGGACAACTACGAGCAGGAGATCGAGGCGCTGGGCGCCAAGGTGGCGCGTCTCAGCCAGGAGGTCAACCGGCTGCAGAGGCTGCTCCGGGAGGAGAGCGGCGTCCGCGACAGCGTGCGGCACGAGCTCACCCGGCTCACGGCAGAGAACACGGTGCGGGGCCGCCTGGGGCTGTGCTGTGCCGTCCTTGGCAGCGAAACTCCGGGCTTGAATCACTGCTTTGGCAGTACTGGGCCAGAAGCCAACGCCTTCTTCCTTCCATCCCAGCCCTTTGCTACTTTAATTTTGAGATGGGGTCTAAGTCACCAGGTTGTCCAAGCTGGGCTCAGACTTACATCTTCCTGCTTCAGCCTCCCAGAGAACTGATAAACTCCTTTTGCTGGAAGTGAAATCACGGGGTCAGAGGGTAAAACTACACCGTGGCCCCAGCTGGAGATCACCTTGACCTGAGAGCGTGTCTGGCTGGGCTGAGTCCCCCGGATGCGTGTCTGGGTGCGGAGGCCCGTGTTAAGTCTGGGCCTAACCCTCGGAAAGAGACCCAAGCAGCAAGGCACACGGGCTCTTGAGGAACGTGGCTGTCCAGACCGGTCCGGCACGGGCCGTGCACCCCCGCCGAGGACCACCCTTAGGGCTGCAGGGCGGCGGCTGCCACCCAAGTGGGCGCAGGTGGAGGGAGGAAACACACAGCCCTGAGAGGGTCCCGGACCGTGGACCGTGCCCGGCCACTCCCACGCTGGCCCTCAGAGCAGCGCCTGGCCAGGCCCAGGGGCAGATGTGGGAGCCCTGAGGCGCCCTGCGCGGTCCAGAGCAGGACCGCGACTCTGGGCCTGGACACGGGCACGGGGTGCCTCTCGCCCTCTCGCTGTCCTCGCCCTCTCTGCCGTGGGCACCGTCCTCGGGAGCATGCTGGGACTTCGCAAGGTGCTGCCTGGGTCTCGAGGCCAGAGGCAGAGGGAAGGGAGAGGCAGCCTGGGAGAAGCCAGCGCGGCGGCTCCGAGACCAATGGTTCGAGGCCCTAACATCACTCGTTCTTCTCCACAGATGATCCCAGACTTTAAACAGCAAATTGCAGACCTCGAGAAACAGAAGCAAGACCTGGAAATCCGCCTGCGGGAGCAAACAGGGGCGATGGAAGGTAGCGGAGCCCCGACCGGTCCTCGGGGGTGGGCGCGAGTGGCTAAAGGAGAGCCTGCCCGCCCCCAGCGCGTGTCCCGGGCAGCGGCATCCCGCCCACGTGGCACCAACCCACTTCGCCCCGCAGGGAAGCCGGAGGAGATGTGGAACCGGGAGGAGGAGGAGGAGGAGGAGGAGCCAGGGGCACAGAGAGGGTGAGTGAGAGCGCGTGGTCGGCCGCGCCCCTGCCCTCGGGATGGCAGCACTTGCGTCATGGTCGCCCAGCGGGGTGTCCCACTGCCCTCTGCAGGGCCCCGGACGCCCGGACTGAAAGAGGCACCGAAGGGGAAGAGCGACTGCTGCGCTCGGCCCAAGGGCTGCAGGAGGCCGGGGAGCGGCGGAAGAAGCCATCAGAGAGCGGCGGGGGCGCGCCTCTGCCCCCTCCGGGGAGCCGGGTGAGGAGCTGCAGCAGGGCACTGCTAGCCAGGCAGGCGTGGCGGCTCTCGCATGTAACCGCAGGCCTTGGGAAGCTGAGGCGGGAGGATCGCCACAGATTCTAGCTCAGCCTGGGCTACCGGCGAGTTCAAGGCCAGCTGGAACTACAGAGTGAGACTGTCTCAAAGGCCAGACGCCCTCAGAATTCAGGGGGAACCGAAGGCCTCCGTGCCTTTTATAGGAGCTGCGCCCAGGTGTCTGTGACCTGACTGGCCTGGAGCTACCTCCTCCTCGGAGGAAGAGCAAATCAGATCCCGATCTCTGAGCAGGTTCCCGGCTCCTGACTCCAGGGTGCCCCTCCCCTGGGCTCGCAGTTCCGGTCCCCACGGCGGGCGGTACCGTGTAGCAGGAGGGAACGAGATCAGGGTCTGCTCCGCGCCTCCGCACGGCAGGGCGCTCTCGGCCACAGCGCCATGCACGCCACAGCGTCACGCGAGGGGAGGAAGCCAGACACAGAGGCCGCGCCTTGTCTAACTGCGTTGGCACCAAGTGCCCGGCACGGGCAGGGGACGGGGAGCGGACGAGTGACTGGAGGGCCGGGAGGGATTCAGGGCCGCAGCGACAGCAGCAGGTGGCCCCGCCGTGTGCACATCGCGGTGGGCAGAGCCGTGAGGCCAAGGCCGGTGCTGCCGCGTCTGCGCTGACACCCTCGCTCTGCTGTCGGAAGGAGCCTGAGGAGGAGCAGGACAGGAAGGACAGAGCGATGAAAAAGCTGCGAGACCAGGGGGAGGCCCTGACCGCGGCCATCGAGAAAGGTGAGGGAAGGAGAGCCCCTCCTGGTCTCCTGAGCGTTTGGCTGAAGTCGACCCGCTGGGACGTGTTTGTCTGTCTCCTGGGTGGTCCAGAGCTCGGGGCCGGAGCGGGCTCGGGGTCCTGGCACGGACGGGGGCAGGGAGAGAGCTCGCGCCCAGGTGTGATCACGACAGGCTCGCTGGGCCTCTCGGGGCAGCCTCTCACGAACGCCTTTAACCTGTCCTGCGTGAGCGAGGGCCCTTAAAACTCTTCCCGGCGTTCACGTTTTACCGGTCCGTGTTTGCAGTGCATAAAGCTTTCGCTCACCGTGGGGAGCGGGTCCTGCCCCTCACCCCCTCCCTCCCTCACAGTCTCACCGGCGCTTCCTCACGACGGTCGTGCTTTCCAGAGTAAGATGAAATGTCTCTGTTGTTTTAATTTTCATTTCTCTGCTGGTCAGTGATGTTGAGTGTCCTTCATGTATATATTGGCTATTCGTACTTCTTTCAAGAAGTCTCTGCTCATTTCAGTTGCCCGTTTACTGGACCTTTTATCTCGGGCGGTCCTAATTTTTGAGCTCTGTATATATTCTAGATACTGTGCTCCGTTTGAGGACAGCTGGCGAGATGTTCTCCTGCTCTGTACGTTGTCTCTTCGCTCCACTGGTTGTTTCCTTTGCTGGGCAGAAGCTTTTTAACCTGATACAGTATGAACCTGTTGGTTGATTCTTGTTATTTCTTCTGTACTTGGGAGTTCCGCTCAGGAGGGCCTTGCCGACACCGTGTCTTCTAGAGTTTTACCTGTTTTATCTTCCAGCAGACAGTATTTCTGTTCTAACTTTCAGATCTTTGGTGTATTTGGTTTTATTTAGTGCTCAGTGAGAGGTGTGGTCTAGACTCAGTCATCTGCGTGTGGACAGACAGCATCCCGGCTTTCGCCGAAGAGGCTCTTTTCCCCCAACATCCCTGTTTGGAGCCTTTGTCAAGGGTCAAATGGCCGGGTGTGCCTGGGACCGCTTGACTCTTTCTATTCTGTCCCCCTGGTCCCTGGGTGCCTTTTTCTGTCCGCACCGTGCTGTTGTTATCACGGTAGCTTCGTAGTATAACTTCAGGTCTGAGACTATCATGCCTCTTGCTTTGCTCTTGGTGTCCAGAGCTTGTTTTGCTATCCTGAGTCTCTCCCTGTGCTGTGTAGCGCTTAGGGTTGTTTTCTCCAGTTCTGTCAGGAGCTCTCTTGGCGTTTTTGTTTTTTTTTTTTTTTTGCTTTTTGGAGACAGGGTCTCGCTTTGTAGTTCAGGCTGGCCCTGAGCTCACTATGGTGCCCAAGCAAGCCGCCTCGAACTCAGCAATCCTCCTGTCTCTGCCTCCCGAGTGCTGGGATTACAGGCGTGAGCCACCACGCCCGGCATTGTGGTATGCGGTGTTGATTGTTGGTGGGCGTGTCTCCACGCCCAGCATTATATGTGGTTACCGGGGATCAAACTCAGGACCTTGCGCTCCCGAGGCAGGCGCTGGAACCACTGAGCTAACTCTCTGGCCCTTAGTTGGTATGTTTTTTAAATTACTGCTTCAGTTTCATTGCCTGTTATTTGACTATTCAAGAATTTTTTATTTTCTTGCTTCAGTATATCCAGGAATCTGTTCATTTCTTCTGGATTTTCCAGTTTATTGGTATACAGGTTTTCAAAGTAGTTTCTAATCTTGATTTCACTGGTGTCTATTATGATTTTGCCTTTTTATTTTCTAACTTCACAGATTTAAATCTTAGCCTTTTGTGGCTAAGGATCTATCCTTGTGGCTAGGACTGGCTAAGGATTTATCTATTTTGTTCATCCTTTTCAAGAAGCATCTCTTGACTTGTTGATCCTTTGTAACTTGTTTTAGCCTCCATTGTATTGATTTCTGCTGTGATCTTCATGATCTCCCTCCTTGTACTAGCTTTGGGCTTGGGCTGTTCTTGTTCCCGCCCACGCCTGTGAGGGCACCGCTAGGCTCCTTACGCGGACTCGCTCTGTTTCTCCGGTGTGTGCGTCCACACTGGAAACTCTCCTCACAGGCTGCCTTCGTTGTGTCCCTTAGGTTAGCGCCCCTTTTTTAAAAGTACGACTGTGAAACGTTTTCAGAATTCATTGTTTTGAAATGCTCCCGCGCCCTATCACATCCCACTGTCCCTTAGGAGAAGGCAGAGGCCCAAGCCGGGGTGAGCCCGAACCCAGAGCCCCGGAGCCCGGGCAGGGAACCCGCTCCATGCGGGCGCCGGAGCGCCTGGCCTGTGCCTGGCTCCCGCTCTCTTCTTCCCTTCCTTCCCTTGTTCTCTGTCCCTCCCGGCCACCCTTGCGCGGCCGTGGCTGCTCCCTCCTGTCCTCATTTCTGAGCATGTTACCCCTTATCCTTACGCAGTCACCTCGCCCCTCCAGTCTGAAATGTCCAAACCAAACAGCTTTTTCCCCTTCGCGGGCAATGAGGTGGGTGCCCTGCCCCGGGGAGTGGGCACAGGCCTGTCCCTCCCAGTCCTCCCCACCTCGCCCTCTCGCACCAGGGCTGGCTCCCGTGCCCGTCCTCGCTGTCCTCCATGTCGTGGACATGGGGCCTTGAGGCTGCTTCCTGTGCTTTTCGTTTGTCACCTCCGGCTCGTCCGTCTGGGTCACCGCTTCCCACTTCCCCGGCTGCATAACAAACACCCCCGAAACCTAGTGGCCCGGCCTGGGTAGCACTTGCCCAGTGCCCATTGAGCTGGGTGGTGGAGTTCCCAATTTCTGGCCTCCGGCCATCGCGAGTCTCTGAACCCTGGTGTGAAGGACGAGAGGTTGTACAGGGTCCTCTAGGGGCGCCGCTCAGGGGCAGAGCACGTGCTCGTGCTCAGCGATTGGGAGGCCGCGGCGTTCAGGCCCAAACCTCACAGAGGAGGTCAGGCTTGTGCTGTGTGGCCGACCCCTCGCGCCCCCGTCAGCGAGCCCGGCCAGGCTAGGACAGGGCGCGCTCTTTGCACACCTGTGCCTGTCTCTTCCCGCCCCCGTGGTGGCACTCGGAACAGCAGCGTGTTTCCCTGCCCACTCTGCTGCCTCTGTGCCAGTGGCCGTCACAGCGCCACAGGGGACAGAGGCCACGCGCACCAGGGAGCTCAGGCGCAAAGGCAGAGCCCAGCGCTCAGGGCACAGGCCGTGATGCCGCGTCCCTGACTCCACCTCTCTGCAGCCCAGGACGCCCGCCGGTCCTCGGGACCCAAGGAGTACCTGGGCATGCTGCAGTACCGGAGGGAGGACGAGGCCGCGCTCATCCGGAACCTCATCCTGGGTAGGGGGGCCGGCGGGGACACGCGCCCCCTGAGGCTGACCAGTCAGGGCCTGGGCCCCGCCCCTTCCTGCCCCGGCTAGGGTCCTCGCCCCGGGCACGGAGCAGGCCCTCAGCCTCTGACTGCTGCAAGCCACTGGCCTCTGGGCGTCCCCAGGATGCAGAGCGCAGGGTGCTGCAGACTCCGGGTGTCCGACGCCAGCTCAGGCCTCGCCAGGGCCCCGGCTGCCCTGAGTCCTGCCAGGGAAGCCTGTTTCCCCTGCCATGACCGAGCATCCCACACTGCCGAGCGCCACCCCTGTCCTTCCGGGCCACCCCAGGCTCAGGCTGGACACGAGCTCCCGTCTTTGGGTCCCCAGAGAGGCTGAGTGATGGCGGTGGCTCTGCGCCCCTGAGTTGGGGGCGTGCCCCACGGGCGTTGTGACCTGACACTGCCCTGTGTCATCCCGGGGTGTCCCATGCATGTGCTCAGGCTGAAGCTCCCAAAAAGGCCCTGCTACGCCGTCAGCGCCCTGCCCTCCATGCTGCTTTCTGGCCCTGAGAGCTTCCGGTAGAAAGCGGGGTGCGGCCTGCCTGCCTCCCGGGAGCCACCCCCTCCCCCACCCCCGCTGGCCCTCCTTGACCCCGTGCCGTGCAGCATGGAGGTTCTTGCGGGGCCCCAGCCCTGCCTCCCAGGCCCTCTGCCCTGCGTCCTGCTCTGCGCCCGCCCCAGGCCAGCCCAGCCCCTCTGCAGCCTGGCCGCCCACCCAGGGCGATTTCGTGGGTAGAGGGTCCCGCCCCGTCCTCATCGAGAGACTGGTGTGGGTGTGCGGAGCGGCTCCCTGCCCGATCACAGAGGGGCTCCCAGCTCTGCACCTGGGAGGCGACCCCCGGGCTCCCCAGAGAAGAGCACGTGCTTCCCAGAGGTGCGGGGTCCCCGGTGTCTCCGTCCCCGAACCCGGACCGGGCCCCGCAGAGGGAAGCGGGCCCGCGGTGCCAGGGCCTGGCAGCCCGGCCAGTGGCAGTGGCCCGCCCGTCTCTCCTGCAGACCTGAAGCCCCGCGGCGTGGTGGTGAACATGGTGCCCGGGCTGCCGGCGCACCTGCTGCTCATGTGTGTGCGCTACGCGGACGCGCAGAACAACGCGGCCATGGTGCGCTCGCTCATGGACGGCGCCATTGGTGCCATCAAGCGGGTGGTGAAGGTAGGTGGTGCCCACGACAGGCCTGGGCAGTAGGGACACACACTCCCGGTGCCCACAGCCTCCAGCTGGCATGAGCTGCAGCCCTCCCTGCGCCGGTCTGAGGCCGAGGGTAGGGGAGAGCTCAGCGAGGGGCCGCAGGCCTCAGAGCCTCCGCGGTCTGGCATGGGCCTCTGACGGTGTGCAGGATGAGGGTGCCATCCACATAGCTGGCACGGATGGCAAGGGGCAGAAGGAGCAGGAAATTCGGAAGGACCCCGAAATCCAGGCAGCCAGGCCGGCCATGGAGGCACAGGGTGTCCGCAGACAGTGACTTCGGGCCCCTCCTCCCTCACGAGGTTGTCACACCTGCGCGGTCCTCAGCACCCTCCACGCCAGGGCTGCCCCCATGACCTCCAGCGGGGTGCTGCCCTGCTCGGCAGGCGAGAGCGAGGGAGGACACTGCGCCCTCCACGCCCGCAGAGCCCTTGTCACCGCAGCACGTGATCGGGCCTTGAGTGCGAGAGAAAACACTGTGTGGGTCAGGCGCCCCCACAGGACGATGTGCACCCCGCGTCCGTGACCAAACGCCGCCGCCCCTTCTTGTGTTTAAGGAACATCTAGAAGACTTCGAGATGCTGTCCTTCTGGCTCTCCAACACCTGCCATTTCCTCAACTGCCTGAAGCAGTACAGTGGGGAGGAGGTAGGCGCAGGCCAGGGGCTCGGGCCAGGACACCCGCTCCAGAGCTCCCGAAGCCGAGGGAAGCAGCGCGGCCCTGCCCGTCCCCAGGACGTGGAGCGCAGGGTGCAGCGGGCTCCGGGTGGCTGCGGCGTGGGGCCAGGCCAGGCTCCCGCGCTCTGAAACCAGCAGGGGCGTCCGGGGACTGCGACATCCCTTCTGGTTGGCACCCATGCCCCTGGTCCAGCAGGTGGTTTGGGGGATGCTTGGGGGTTCTGATTGTTCTTCTGCAACCTGTAACATCCAGCCCCCAGCAGGGTGGCCCCTCCTGCCATCCCAGCACTCTGGGAGGCTGAGGCAGGAGGATCGTCAGTTCAAGCCCAGCCTAGCCTGGGGAACTTCTAGGAGCAGACGTTGTGAGGGGTTCTTCATCTCCGAGAATTCACAGAACCCAAATGACGAAGTGGCTCTCTTCGCGTCCCCGGCTCTTTTCTATGGCAATGTCACTCATTGTACCCACCACACATGCGCCCTTCCAGGGTCCCAGGCGCTGAACCCCACTTGCTTATCGATCGATTTCATTCCTTCCTTTCCAGCCCCAATGAGTACGAAATGATGTCTTTTTACTTCGCTGCACTTTGGCCACGAGTGGGCCGGGCACTGGCTATGGACTTAATGTCACCAGATTTCCTTTTAATTTGCTGGCCACACCCTCTCTCTGTTTTTCTAAGAGTTGAGTGTTTTCTTGTTGGTTTGTAGTTCTTTCTGTTTCACAGATAGACCATGGTTTCTCTTCTGATTTCCTTTACTGAGCCCTTTGTCAAAAACGGTTTCTGGGGGCTGGAGATTTAGCTCGGTGGTTCCAGCACCTGCCTGGCAAGCACAAGGTCCCTGGTTCAATCCTGGTAATAACATACAACAATATCAGGCATGATGACTCATGCCCACCAGCAATCAATACCACATACCACAGTGCCAGGTGTGGTGGCTCATGCCTGTCATCCCAGGCTACAGAGTGAGCTCAGGGCCAGCCTGAACTACAAAGCGAGACCCTGTCTCAAAAAAAAAAAAAACAGTTTCTGAATTTTGGTGTCAGATCCACCATTCTTTTCTTTCATGATTTGTCTCTTGGAGAAATTCTTCCTGAGCCTAAGAATGAATACATCCCTTCAGAGTTCATGATTACGGCCTTGCCTGGATCTCATTCCTTCTTCTGCGTGGATCAGCAGTGCTCCCCAAGGGAAAACGTAAAGCCCACAGCTGGTCCTCCCGGGGCTTGTGTAGAGCAGAGGGAGAAGCGGCCAAGGACATCCAGCCTTGAGCCCGAAGGACAGCAGGGGGCAGCAGGGAGCCGAGGAGGAGCCCGCGCTGGTCGCCCTCAGGAACCGGCCTCCTCTGCAGGCCCTTCCGCCTCACGGCCCTTTCCACGTCTGTGACCGGCCAGTGACTGTTTCCGAACCTTGCACTGCCCTCCTTTCTAACGTCTGTCCGCCGTCAGTGCTGGAGACTGAGCCCGGGGACTGTGCCCGCCGGGCAGGCGCTCTGCGGTCGGCCACACCCCACCCATCACATCCTGTTCCTAATGGTTTTCCTTTTAGCCTTTGAATATATTACACACACTGCCTTCGTTGTTTAGGGCCTGTTGTCAGCACTACCCCAGATTGGTGGCTTCACCAAAAGCCACCCACTTTCTCCCACTTCCAGAGCCTGGGATCTGACGATCTGGGGCAGACACCGCTAGTCCCTGGTGGGATGCTCCCAGCTCGGAATGGCCGCCTTCTCCCTGGGGCCTCTCTGGGCACACCCAGGGGCGAGAAGGACAGAGGAGGGAGAAAGGGAGAGAGCGCTCTGTGGTGCAGATGACAGAGCCCAGGGCTTTCATGCTAGATCACTGAGTTCCCCAGGCTAGGCTGGGCTTGAACTTGTGATCCTCCTGCCTCAGCCTCCTAGAGTGCTGGGATGGCAGGAGGGGCTGCCATGCTGGGAATTTCTGGGATCTCCTGTGAAGCCTGGGCCCTGCTATGATGTCTTTTAACCTTAATTCCTTCCTAGCAATTCCTCCCCCAGGGGGAGCCATGCTGTATTAGGGGGGCTCAGGGCTCCAACATGAATTTGGGGGGAGGGTACAACTCAGTGCATCACCTGAATCTCAGACTGGGCTGGACTGTGCAGTTCAGGGCAGTGGTGTCGACTGGCCTCGCCTAGGAGTGGGTTTGCCAGGCTGCTCAGCTTTTTCCGTGTCTTCCTCCATGCACTCCCCACTTAGCCCCGGGCTCTGGGGAAGGGTCTGAGGTCATGCAAGAAATCAGTATTTTTTCTATAGGACAAAAGAACTCACTTGAAATAGATACTGAGTTTGAGGTGCGAGCGTTGTAACAGATGAGGACGCAGCTTCCATCTGGGGAGCGGTGCGTCTCCGGGTCCGAGCGGCTGATGCTCACGTGCCCCGACTGGCCCTCAGGAGTTCGCAAAGCACAACACTCCGCGGCAGAACCGGAACTGCTTGAACAACTTTGACCTCTCCGAGTACAGACAGGTCCTTAGTGATGTGGCCATACGGATCTACCACCAGTTCGTTGTCGTCATGGAGCAGAACATCCAGCCCATAATAGGTAAGAAAACAGCGGACGACCGAAGCACTGACAGCAGCACCGAGACCTAGCGCAGGGCCCCCTCCCGCCCACACGGGGGACAGCGTCCTGGCGCCCTGTCCCCGCAGTGCCGGGCATGCTGGAGTACGAGAGCCTGCAGGGTCTCTCGGGCCTCAAGCCCACGGGCTTCCGGAAGCGCTCCTCCAGCGTGGACGACACGGACGCCTACACCATGACCTCCGTGCTGCAGCAGCTGAGCTACTTCTACAGCACCATGTGCCAGAGCGGGCTGGACGCCGAGCTGGTGCGGCAGGCGGTGAAGCAGCTCTTCTACCTGGTCGGGGCTGTGACCCTGAACAGCCTCTTCCTGCGCAAGGACATGTGCTCCTGCCGGAAGGGGATGCAGATCAGGTGAGGGCGGGTGGGCGCCCGGTGCGCGGCGGGCTGCAGCGCGAACCCGTCCCCGTTAACCCTGCCCTCGCACCATCCCTGGGGGGACGCGGGGAGCAGCAGGGCCCGCCGCGACCCCGGAGCTCCAGACGGCTGAGTCGGGCGGAAGGTGCTGGGCAGGCCACCGGGGGGCGCTCCGGGAAGCGAGGTCGCTGGGGCGGCCACAGGGGACGCCGGGGCGCCGCGCTGGAGAGACGGCGGGCCCCGCCCCAGCACCCCGCGCCGCCCCGCGCAGGTGCAACATCAGCTACCTGGAGGAGTGGCTGAAGGACAAGGGCCTGCGCAGCAGCGCGGCCAGGGACACGCTGGAGCCGCTGTCGCAGGCGGCCTGGCTGCTGCAGGTCAAGAAGACCACGGACAGCGACGCCGAGGAGATCGCCGGGCGCTGCGCCTCACTGTCGGCCGTGCAGGTGAGGCTGCCGTCCCGGCCGCAGGGCGGATCGCTGCCAGCGGTGGCCTCCAGGACGGGCGCCCGACTGCGCGTTCCCTGCAGAGCACACGCGCGTCCCGGGTCCCGCCCAGCTGCCCAGCACGGAAGGGACGCCCCCGCAGGCCTCCCCACGCAAGCACGCGCGCGCTGCCGCCCTGAAGCGTGGAGGGAGCCGCCCTCCGGGGCGCCGTCTCCGCGGCCTTCCTGTCCCTCTCCCGGCTCTCCCCGAACTTGGCAAGCGTCGCACGTGGCCTGAGTGGCGCTTCCTCGTGCCTGACTCCCTGCCACGTCGTGTTCCCAGATCATCAAGATCCTCAACTCCTACACGCCCATCGATGACTTCGAGAAGAGGGTGACCCCGGCCTTCGTGCGCAAAGTGCAGGTGAGGTCCGAGGCCGCGCTGCGGGGCCTCAGGTGCCAAGTGTGGGGTGCGAGCGGGCCCAGGGGCCACGCGGTGACCCACCCGAAGGGCCGCCGGCTTGCCGTGCACTCGGGGCGAGCAGTGCAGGTACAGAGGCAGCAGAGGTGTGCCGCTTCCCAAGCGTGCCGTTTGGGGGGCTGGGAGCCCCGAACCCGGAGGGAGCTGGTCTGTCAGGAGCGTGGAGCCCGAGGCCGCTTCATGCCCTGGTTCCACGTTTCTCCCCAGAGAACAAGGGAGCAGCTCCCGAGTTTGTTCCAAGGTCCGGGGTCCATGAGACCCTTGCGGGCCTTCTGCAAAGCCCTTGCTTTGTCTGGAGACACATCTGTGTCCGATGAAATCCAGATAAATCAGGCACAGTGGGCGAGCGCGAGGCAGTGCCGATGGATTCCACTGCGCAGGGCGAGGGCCGCGCTGCCTCGGGGCAGTCTGAGCTGTGACGCAGCTGCGCCTCCACCCACGTATCATTTGGACACGTTACGCCCAACAGGCATTGGGCTTATTGTTTGAATGACTTAATAACCCGCCTCGATTCTAGGCTTAGTTGCTATCAGTAGTTCCTGCACACACCCAGCTGCTCCTTGGAGTCCATGTAATTTTGAAGCTAGAAAGGGGTCCTGGGGCCAGACATGCAGAGAAGGGCCCCGTGCGCAAGCAGCCCGCGAGGCTGTGCTGTGTGGGTCGGAGCGGAGGCCAGCCATGCCGTGACGCTCACTCCGCCTGCGGCGCAGCTGAGAGAGCTCCCGGCCCCGGGCAGGCGGCCGGCAACACACGCTGCCCACACGAGCGCGTCCCGCCCCTCGGGCACCGCCTTGAAGCCGGGTACGACCACCCCGGCCCGTCCTCACGTGGGCCGCCTGTCGCTCTAGGCCCTGCTGAGCGGCCGAGAGGACTCCGGGCAGCTGCTGCTGGACACCAAGTACCTGTTCCCGGTCACCTTCCCCTTCAGCGCCTCGCCGCACGCCCTGGAGCTGCTGCAGGTCCCTGGCAGCTTCAAGCTGGGCTTCCTGCGCCGCCTCTAGGGAGGGCACGAGGGCTGGCAGACAGGTCCGGCTGTCACTCGGGGGCCAGCCCCGCCCCGGGCACCCTCCGGCCTCTGTGGCTGCACCATCCCTGCCCCCCAGCGAATCCCAGGTGGCCCCTCTGCTGTCCAGGGCTGGGGACTCCGACTTCCTGGTGGCCAGGGAGCCTGGGAGGCACAGCGGGTCCCGGGGCTGCTCTGTGGGAACGCCACCCTGCCTGGCACAGCCACCCAGTCCTCCTCCCACCAGCGACTCTGCTCAGATCACCCCACATGACCACACATCCGCAACTCCAGCATCTTCCTAAGTGTCGAAAGACACTCGCTGGAGCACAGCCTAGGATGTCGGGGCGAATCCATTTTCAACTAATGCAGCGTCAACCCCTCATGCCACGTGGCTTACCGTGTTCTCTGTAAGGACATTTCTCCGACGGACATCTGCCAACAGTCGCCATGATTGTTTACCATTTAATATTTTCACACAGTCACTTGACAATCAAGTTTATAAAGGCAATCTAAGCTTATGATCTCAGCACTCAGAAGGCTGAGGCAGGAGGGAGGATCACCAAAATTTGATCCTGGGCCACATAGTGAGTTCAAGAGCAGCCTGAATTTTTGCCTCAAAATACAAAACAAAGAAAAAATAAAATAACATAAAGTCAACCTAAGTGATTTTCTCTATCAGCATCTAATATATTTTTAATTTTCTCAGGAAAGTAACTGAAGATTTATGTCAGTACCTCTGTTTAAGAAATCCACATTGCCAGGGCCAGGGATACAGCTCAAGCAGTACTGGATCTACCTTGGAAGCACAAGGGCCCAAGTTTGATCCCTGGTACCACCAAAAAAAAAAAAAATCCACATTTCCAACTTTAGGGGACTGGCTGTTCCTTGTACCCCCAACCTTCCCTTTACGACATAGAGGGTCATTTGATGAACCCTCCCAGCCCGTGCCCAGAATGCCACCCCTTTCGACTTCAGCTCCTGGGCCTGCAGGGGCCCCTGGAGATAGTGGTGACTGTGACAGACACACACGCGTGTGAAAACACATCCCAGGAGTGGGAACGGCATGTGGCCTGGACGACACAGCACAGGGTCTGTCCACTTTGCACACGGCCTGCTTGAACACAGTCCAGCGCCCTGCACACGGCAGAGCAGAGCTGGAACACTGATCCTCCAGTCGTGAGACACAGGCCACAGCGTGGACTGGACTCCCCGCGGGGAGAGGATGGTCCCTCCGCGCCAGGTGCAGGCGTCCTGGACGATTCATGTCAGTGCAGGAAACACCAGGACAGGAAGTTGGCCTTGTGCCCTGCTGTGTCCAGGAAGCTGGGCCCTGCCCTCACTTGCGGGGCTCCTGCCCTGTCTGCTACCGCTCAGACTCACACCCGTCTCCCTCCCAAGCCACCCTGGGCTGCAGCCGGTGACACCAGTGCCAACCTGGGGGTCCCCTCTGTGGCCCACCCAGGCTGGGAGAGGGACAGCAGGAAGAAGACCCCACGGCGGGGTGGGCGGGGTGGGCGGGGTGGGCAGGAGCAGGTGCCAGCTCACAGCTGGGTGGGGACAGGGCTCGCATCCCCCGCTCACTTGAGGGCGGCCACACCGCGGGCTCACAGGGCCACGGGCAGGAGGAGCCTCGGCCCGTGCGTGGGCAGCAGCGTCCAGGGCAGGTGGACGGGCTGGGCGAGCTGAGCCAGAGAGCTGGATAAGGAGATTAAACAGCTCTGCGCTCACTCCTGCCCGCCTCGCCACCACCTCCGCTGCCCCTGTGTCCGTGTCCTTGAAGCTGACCCTGCCCAGGTAGGTGCTGCCCACCGGAGCGTACCCCTGAAGTACCCCGGCCTCCTGTGCAGTGAGCGCTGGGCAGGGGGTTGGCATTATGGTCCACCTGAATCTGTTTTATTTTTTGTTTGTTTGTTTGTTTTGGGGTTTTTTTGTGGAGACAGGGTCTCGCTTTGTAGTTCGGGCTGGCCCTGAGCTCACTATGTAGCCCAGGCAAGCCTCGAACTCAGCAATTCTCCTGTCTGCCTCCCGAGTGCTGGGATTACAGGCGTGAGCCACCACGCCCGGCTACCTGAATCTGTTTTAAAATAAGATTTTGTTTTGAATTTTATCAGTTTTGACTTCAGGAAAGAAGTTAAACATCTTTGAAATCATTTAGTCCAGTTTGGTTTGGTTTTTTTTCAGTACTTGGAATTCAGCGAGGGCCTTTGCACTGAGCTATACTCTCAGCCCTTTGTTCATTTGTTATTTGGAGACAAGGCCTTGTTAAGTTACGAGTTTGCCAGGTTGGGCCTTGATTTGTGATTCTCCTGCCTCAGCCTCCCCAGTGTTGGGTCACAGGTGTGTGCCACCTCCAGTGTGCGAATCAGTTGTAGAAATGGGTAGTGCTGGCTCTTCACAAAAGGCCGAAAGCCTCAGGGTGCATCAGGAAGTGGTGTGGCGAGCGTGTTTGCAGCCATGCTGGGGCACGGCCGTGCCCACCCTGGCCTCCCGCCTGCCTGCTTCCCCAGGGCACTGCTGGGAGCCTTAGGGCTCCTCCAGCTGGGGAAGCTGTGGGTTATGCCATCAGATGCTCTTCAGCATGTTCCAGTGCTGAGCAGCTGCCCAGTAGTGGAAGCGTGGTGCCACGGGAAGCTGCCAGCCTTGGCAGACGCTGCCCCAGCCGCGGGCCAGGCGGCTCTGCTCCCCACTCCCGCCACACTTCTGGGCTTGTTACAACTCCCCCGGTCCCGGGGTGGCACCCAGGGCCTCGCCAAGCGGGAAGCACTGTACCCTGAGCGGCGGCCGGGCCAGTAAGTCCAGACGCCCCCACGGGCGGGAGTGGCATCGACCGTCACGTCAGTTTGCCGTCTGCCGTGGCTGACGGCAGAGAGGCCCTTCGTGCTGTTTCTTGACTATGAGAATGTCCATTTTTGAGGAAACTGCCTGTTCAACCCTTTTGTCCTGTGTATCTAAGAGAGGAGCTTGGCTTAATAGTTTAACATATGAACGACGCTCAGAGCTTTAAACACCTTAGATTGCTTGTGTGCCCGTGTCCGCCAGCAGCCTGCAACCCTGGCTGGGGATATCCTGTGGCCGATCTGCCCGCAGCGCTGGGGTCTCTACCAAGCACTGGCGCGGCTGAGGCACCAGGGTGACCACTGACCCCCCATGCCCTCCCTGTCCATCGCTTCTACTGGACAGCATAGGCAGCTTTCAGGGCTGGAAAAGATGGACTATCGGTCATTTTCCTGATTCTTTGCCTTCATTCCGTCACCCCCAGGTGACCCTGCTCCTCCCAAATGGGTCCCTGGGGTGCTGGTCTCCCTTTCCGGGCTGCTGCTCTGCCCTGAGCTGCCTCCGCACCCAGAGCAGGCTCGCGTTCGCCCCTGTTCTTCCTGAGCTCACCCCCTCCTGACCTACTTCTTAGAGCTGGCACGCTGGGGCAATCCACGGCTCCTAATCCTGCCAGCAGCGTCCTCCTCAGGACTCCGAGGCCAGCCGCCTCAGGGCAGTGTGGGGACAGCATCCACGGAGCCCTGGGCTCTGGAGGCCGGCTCTGTCCTTTGCTCTCTTTTAATTCCAATTTTAGAAATTGAAGTTTATCATTAAAACATGAAGTTTATCATTCCACAAACTGTGATCATAAAATACAATGAATATTTACATTTTTAAAATCTATTGCATAGGGCCGTAGATTTAGCTCACTGGTTCCGGCGCCTGCCTCACAAGCGTAAGGTCCTGAGTTTAATCCCAGTAACCACATACAATGCTAGGTGTGGTGACTCACGCCTGTCATCCCAGCACTCAGGAGGCAGAGGCAGGAGGATTGCTGAGTTCGAAGCTTGCCTGGGCTACATAGTGTGCTCAGAGCCGGCCTGAACTACAAAGCGAGACCCTGTCTCAAAAAAAAAAAAAAAAATCATTAACACAGTGCATCTCACATTAAGGTCAAAGACACACACACACACACACACACACACACACACACGGTAAATACTTCAGATACACACAGATAATAAAGATAATCACTTTTGGCCCAGCTGCTCCACAGTGTTAAATCAGTGCTACAAAACATAGTTGACTGTACAAACTCACTTTGGGCCCACGTTGGCCTGAAGTGCTAACATAAGCATGACAAAAGTTAGTTAAACATAATCGTCATTTTTCACAAACAAAAACTTTAGATATAAAAGTTAGGGAATGTGTCAAAAATAACATCCAGACAACTCGAAGTATTGGCTGAGACCAGCCAAAAATGGCGCCAAAAGCTTATTTGGAGGTGAGGGATGAAGAGGAGGGAAGGACAAGGCTGCGGAAAGCGCACTTGGGCCGCACAGGAGAGAGTTCGGGAAGGAGGGGATCCCAAGTGCCTCTGAGGAGAGGGGCGCGGGGGGGTCCGTGGCCGGCTCCGGGCCTCTCGTCTGTTCCACACAGCGCACATCTCGGGGAGCTCAGAGTGGCACCCCGGGACAGACAAGCCCCACACGCTTCCCACGTGCAGGACCTCACGCCCCCGCCCCGGGCTGTGCACGGGCCCGCACACCTGCTCACCCGCAGCTACTCCGCCGTGACTCTTGACGGTAGCCTCTTCTTTAGGAAGAGGAGAGCTTTCATTTCTCAAATGGCCAGGTGTGTGGACCATTTCTTCACGTCGGATTGGCTGCTCGTACTGGAAGGAATGGTTTGTTTTTTTTTTTTTTGAGACAGGGTCTTGCCTCCCGAGTGCTGGGATGACAGGCATGAGCCACCACGCCCGGCACTGTGGTGTGTGGTATTGATGGCTGGTGGGCATGAGTCTCCACGCCCAGCATTGGATCGAACTCAGTACCTTGCGCTTGCGAGGCAGGCGCCGGAACCACTGAGCTAACCCTCGGCCCTGGAAGGAATGCTTTTAAAGCTTTACAGCTTGGCCTCCGTTACCCAGTGAGTTCCATCCGGAAGCCCTGGGCTGACCAGGGCGCGTGGTGAGGACAACACCTCTGCCCAACCGACCGCGGGGAGCCAGCGACACTGAGAGCCGCCGGACCCCTGGGCGGCAGGGGCAGGTCAGGCCTGAGCGGCCCCTCCCCCCACGGGCAGGGCCTCAGCACCCCCGGCCAAGGGGGAAGCAGGGCAGCCCTGAGCCCCGGCCTGCCTCACGCCTGGCCTCCCCTGTTTCCCCAGCTCCGTCGGGGAAGATGTGCGACCAGACCTTCTTGGTGAACGTGTTTGGTTCCTGTGACAAATGCTTCAAGCAGAGAGCTCTGAGGCCGGTTTTCAAGAAATCCCAGCAACTCAGCTACTGCTCGATATGTGCGGAAATTGTAAGTGCTTCTTCTTACACAGAGTTGTCCTGGAACGGAGGGTCCTGTGCGGACGAGCTGCCCAGGAGGCTGCCATAGGGCCGGCCGCGCTGCAGGACAGGCCCCCTGCCTGCTCCGGGAGCCCCGGTGCCAGCTCCGGCCGACCCTGGTTCAGAAGCGTGCGTCCTGCGCGGGAGCCCCGGAGCCCTCTCCTTTCCCGGCCCACTCGTGCTCTGAAGTCTGAGCAAGCAGCCGGGTGAGCACGCAGAGAGCTCTGGGGGGTCCCGGCTACACCGCAGCCGCTGAGCCTTCCCGGCTGCAACCCCAGCAAAAGCGGGTCCCAGGGCTCCTCGGCCCTGCGCCCTGGAGCCCTAAGGACCCAAGGCCGGAGCCCCGCACGGTTTTCAGAGTTCACGCGCACTCACCAGAGCCGGCCACGGGCAGGCTGCAGACCGCGCAGCAGAATGTTCAGAGCGTGGCTGCAGCCCTGGGGTGAGTCTCGTCCTGAGGACTGGCAGAGCTGGGCGGAGCAGCGCCACCGCCTGATGGGAAGTAGTAAAGCACTCTGCCCAACAGCCCTCAAGATTGCGTGTGCGCGTGTGCGAAGCAGAACTTGGTGCAACGTGGTGGTTCTGTGGTCGCTTCAGGCTCGCAGAGCAGCAGCTGTCAGCCCGGCTCTGCACACTGAAAGTGAGCCCCGCCCCCTTGCGGCGGGGGCGGCCCAGAATCCCCTCGGCGGATCCTGCCGCTCAGAGTCCCTCCCGTGACTTCAGGGGACGTGGCCGGCCACTTCCACACAGGCACCTGGGGTCCCCAGTGTTGGGTGTCCCCAGGCTGAGGGCAGAGGTGATTCCTAACAGTGGCTTTCACCCCAGTGCCTGGGGTCTGGCCGACACAGCCCCATGGTGGACCCGATCCGAGCCGGGTGACCCCATGACGTGGCGGGTGTGGACCTGCACGGCCCTGACTGTTGTGACTCCCAGCTGCCCCACGGCCGACCGCAGGGCCTCACGGCCTGAGCAGGCGCTCTGTGAACCAGCCTGGCCTTGAGCTCCCCAGCCCCGTCTCGGGCCAACTCTGGCAGTGTGGAGGCCACTGCCCCGCGGTCCCCAGAGCCCCACGCCCCACGTGCACACCGCACCGGCCCTGGAGCACAGGCTGGGAAACGCAGGGGCGAGGCCTCCAGGCGTCCCAAGGTGGCCAGGAGACCCGCACCATGAGCCCGTGTGTCCCCAGAACGCCATCCCGCGGGCGGCATCAGGGTGCCATGGCCTGAGTGCCTCCCTGTGCCTCCCAGTGCCCTAGGCGCTCTAGGGCAAGCAGGCAAGCAGAGGGGCTGCCCGTCCCCCCAGCCCCGGAGATACCCAGAGGGTGCGGCGCAGGAGCA
The DNA here is from genome assembly GCA_004025085.1 of Thryonomys swinderianus. Taxonomy (NCBI): domain Eukaryota; kingdom Metazoa; phylum Chordata; class Mammalia; order Rodentia; family Thryonomyidae; genus Thryonomys; species Thryonomys swinderianus. The sequence continues at coordinate 23,648 of PVIC010009933.1, forward strand.
CAGCACAGCAGCCCGGGCTCCTGGCTCTGAGGTGGACAGCACAGAGCTGTGGCTCTCAGCGTTCAAACTCAGAAACAAATCTTGTTTTCCCTTTTGTATGTTACTTTTATTTTAGATTCCCACTTAAATGTTTGTGCGTACAAAAACACTGATCTACATTATGGATGTTTCAGCTACACAGTGTACAGGCTTCTGTGTGTTACACATTCAGCTAACACGAACCCCTTATCGGCCGCGGTCCGAGCAGACACACACGCAGGTGGTCCCGGTCCGCGGAAGGCGGCCTGGCTCTGTTCACACCCCGTATCCAACCCCAGCCCGGCACGGGTCCGCGAGAGCGAGCAGGCGGCCAGGCGCGCGTCCACACTGCCAGGGTGCCGTCACCTCCCGCTCCACGAGTGACCGGGGCGGGGCTGAGGCCCTCTGGGTCTGTCTCCCCTCTATACACGGGGATCACCGTGCTCCCCGGCTGCGGAGAGCCTGGCGTTACCCGCCGCCCACCCCGGAGCTGGTACCAGGAACTCGGGAATGCAGGAAAGCTCGGCTCGGGCTCCGCCCCGCACCCCTTGGGGACCGGAGGGAGGGATGCGCATGCGCAAGGCTGTCCCTGCGCATCCAGGTCCCAGAAGCTCTGGGGGCGCAGACCTATCCGTGCTCTCCACCTGGTCCGCACATCTGCCGGGGTGAGGGGTACTGTCGCTGTATGCCGGGCAGCGGGAAGGTCGGGATGGGACCCAGTTCAGCCTGCGCCTCGCGTGCCCACCAAGCCACGGAGTACCTTTGAGCCTCAGTTTCCCCGAGGACTCAGGACTCCCCCACCCGCACGGTGTGCGCAGGCGCAAGTGGGCACCGCGGCGCCGGCGGGGCAGGGGCGGGCTCTGCGGAGGGCCGGGTGCGCTCGGGTCCCCGCGGCTCACGCGCTGTCCCTGCGGTCCCCGAAGATGGCCACGGACGGGCTGCACGAGAGCGAGACGCTGGCGACGCTGCGCAGCGAGGCGGAGACCCTGAAGGGAAAGCTGGAGGAGGAGCGCGCCAAGCTGCACGACGTGGAGCGTGAGTGCGGGCGGGACCCGGGGGCGACCGGGGCGGCGGGGAGGGCAGGCGGGGTGCGGCGGCCTCCGTCCCGGGCCCTGCGTCCCGGCCGGGCGGCGTCTGGGCACGCTGACAGCGCGGATCTCGAGGGGGCGCCTCGGGGCGGAGCGCGCCCGCGGGCCTGGGCCCTGTGCCTGCGCCCGCCGCCGCGGCACTGGAGACAAGCCGGCGCGGCGCCGGCCCCACAGTGTGGTCACGCGCGCAAGCGCGGCGGGGGCGCCAGCCCGGCCGCTCGGGGCCTCACCCCCTCCTCGCCTCCGCGCAGCTGTGGCTCCCAAGATTTACGTGCGTGCGGTGACTGGGGCCCCAGACGTCACAGCCGCGTCCCAAGCAGGAAGCAGCGGGGTGCGGACTCAGCCTCTGCTGCTTCTCGGGAAAGCCGGAGTCGCCCCGGAAACGCGTCCTGCACCACGCTCCCGGATTTTTGTTCAGTTTTCATTCGTCAGAATGAGACCCGGGAAGCCTCCAGGGAAACTGAGGAAGGCTGAACCGGCTGCATCACCCTCCCCACCACACACACACACAAAGCTGTGTTTCTAGTGTCTAGGGCAAAACAAGACGGATATGGGGAGGGGCGTGCAGGTGTGGGGACCCCTGGGCACCAGGGGAGTGACCGGAAGTGACCCTCCCAGCTCAGCACTTGACAGATGAGACGGCCTAGCAGACTACAGAGCTTCCTGAAGGAGCCCAGCTGGAGCCACTGAGGCCGGGGCTCCCAGCCTTCCTTCCTCCCGCCCGCCTCTAGGTTCACAGAGGGTCTCCAGAGCCCCTCCTGCAGCCGCGCAGGCTTCTCTGGAGCCTGGGGCTAGCCCTGAGGGATATCGGCCTGCCGCTTCCTCACAGGGAGCCCAGGGCAGACTTGTGGCCCTGGGGAGCCAGTGGGAGGTGCGGCGCCCCACCCAGGAGCTGCCTGTCTCTGTGTTTCCTGAGGGCCAGTTCCGAGGACGGAGCCCCTGGGCTTCCTTTGACCTCAAGCCCCGCAGAGTGGCCCTCAGGACCAGAGCCCGTAGCTGGAGCACGGAGAAGGAGGCAAAAGTGGCCGACTCCAGAGGCACTGGGGCAGCCTGCAGGAATGGGCGGGACTTGTGGCACCAGAGGACTTGGGCCCTGACCCTGCCTCGCTGGGCCCCGGGCTCTGGCGAGGCCCGCTCCACCTTCTGGAGACGGCCCGAGGGAGAAGGCGCAGGCGCTGAGCCTGACAGAGTGCAGGGGCCCGGGCAGCCTGCCACACGCTCTGGCCCTGCAGAGGTGCTCTGGGCTCGAGGCCTTGGACGGTCTCCGTCCCCCGCCCACCTCCCTCCAGCCCTGTCAGCGCACCCTCGCTCCAAGCCAGGTGGGGACTGGGAGCTTCCCCTTTGCCCACGAAGCCCCACACGGTCCACGCCACACCTGTGGGAGGGGCCGGGTCGAGTCCCCTGAGGAAGAGCAGACGGGCTCAGCACAGGGACAGGGTCTGGCAGCTGGGATCTTGCAGCTGGCTTGAGGGGGCCAGGATTCAGCTTGGGAACTAGGTGGCCTTCGTGGCCATCGGCCCTGGACCGGTGACCGAGAGCTGGACGGGCGGGGAGTGTTGGGCCGGGGAGTAGCGGGGACACCAGGGTCCACCGGTGCTTTGCGACTGACAGGTGTACTTCCCACGTGCGGGGCTTGGCCCACTTCTGGAGGCCCAGACGGGCCTTCCCCGGGTGGAGTCTGGACCCTTCTTCCCTCCAGAGGTCTCAAGAACCCAGTCAAGGGCACTGGCTGGACGCCAGAGGTGGTGGCTTATTCCTGAGCAGACAGTGCAAGAGGCCTGTGCCCGTCTGGCGTTCGGTTTGGTCTGGGGTGTCCTTGCGGTCCTGAGGGTCACGGGGCCTTCACGCTGAGCTACTCCTCGGCCTGCTTGCACTTTTTATTTTGAGACAGGGGCTCACTAAGTCACTGAGTAGCCCAGGCCGGGCAGAAACTTCCCATCTTCCTGCCTCAGCCTCCCAGAGCGCCGGGATGGCACACACACCCAGCACCTGGCTGCTGCACGTCTTTGTGCATGGCTGCGCAGATGGCCCTGCAGCCGCTGCTCCGCAGTGCGAGCCCTTCTCTCTGGCGGAGACGGCCGGGGACTTGCGGAGGTGCTGCATTTGCCCGAAGTCTTGCCTTTAGAAACGCAGTGCAGGGCCGGGGAGGTAGCTCGGTGGGGCCAGGCTGCTTGGCAAGCATGAGCTCCTGAGTTCGATCCCCAGAACCGGGGGCGGGGGGGATACAGCAAACTCTGAGGCTCTAAGCTGGAAGAAAGTGACATCTCCTCCCCGCAGGAGCCTGTCGCCTGAGACCAGCTGCGTCCCCTCTGCTGGGCCCTCACCCCACCGTCCCTGGACCCACAGAACTCACACCTGCGATCCCCTCCTGGCCCGGTGGTATTTGCCGTGTAACGTGGATGTTCACAGGAGTCAGGGACAGGGTACAGCGTGCGTGAGCCGGACTGAGCCCGTCACAGCGCAGGCTGCAGCTGTCCCCACCCCGATTTGCGTGCCTGCTAGGAAGCTGCGCGTTGCATTACAGAGAATAAAAAGAAGTCCCCGCGTGCAGGGAAGGTAGCAGGTTTTCACTGGGTTAGAAGCCCAGACAGCCAAGTGCCCAGCGGTACCGCGCCAGCTACACGGGTTAAACAGGAGGTGCGTGTGCGCTGACACGTGCAGAGGCAGGCGAGGAACCTGGCGCCGAGAGGCGTGCGGGGGGCGGAGCAGCTACTCTGTGCGGCGATTGCGTGGCCTCGAGCAGTGGTCCTGGGACTGGGTTAGAGCGGGGCGGGGGGGGCGCTCAGCTCAGAGACGCCGGACTCGGCCCCGGAAGGAGCCGCTTGGCCGTGCACGCTGCGTGCAGGTTCTCGGCTCTGAGGGGCTGCAGGCAGCCCGCACAGGCTTGGCGTGAGAGCCGTGCCCCGTTCTGGCCGCTCTCAGAGGCTCCCGAAAGGCTGTCTGAAATGCGTGATCGCCAGAGCCTTGGCCCGTTCTGATTTTCTGGACCCGCTCGGCCCTACAGGGCTGACTCCCGGTGTTCGGAGGAGATGGCTCCTGTGTCCTGCCCGCGTCCTCCAGGCCTTGCCTCTGGCCTCCGGCTGCGCGGTGGTCAGAGACGAGCGGATGGCCCGGCCGCCTCCCCCGCACTGTGCCCTCCCTCATCCCTGGCTGAACACTCAGTCCCGCTTCAAGTGGTGACCGCTTCGACTGGGAGAAGTTCAGACCGTGCTCTTCCTCGGCAGGAAGGTGCGTTCTTCTCTGCACAGGGATCCGATCCAAGCCCCTGCGCGTTCGAGACAAGCATTCTACCACTGACACCTCCATAGCCCCTTTTTATTTAATGCTATTTTGAGACAGGATCTTGCAGAGTTGCCCAGGCTTGCTTTGAACTTTCACCCCACCTGCTTCAGCTTCCTAACTGGCTGTATTACTGCTATGGGCCACCAGGCGGAGCCACACTGAATGAGGTTTTTTAAATTAGCTTTGAAGGGTGGACGTGGATTTAGCTCAGTGGTTCTAGTGCCTGACTCAAAAGCACAAGGTCCTGGGCCAGAGGGTTAGCCCAGTGGTTCTGGCGCCTGCCTCACAAGCGCAAGGACCTGAGTTCAATCCCTGGTAACCACATATTATGCTGGGCGTGGAGGCACGCCCACCAACAATCAACGCCGCATACCACAATGCCGGACGTGGTGGCTCACGCCTGTAATCCCAGCCCTCGGGAGGCAGAGACGGGAGGATTGCTGAGTTCGCGGGGGCTTGCCTGGGCACCATAGTGAGCTCAGAGCCAGCCTGAACTACAAAGCGAGACCCTGTCTCCAAAAAAGAAAAAAAAAAAAAAAAAAAAGCACAAGGTCCTAAGCTTGATCCCCAGGAACCACATACCACAATGCCCGGTGTGGTGGCTCATGCACTCAGGAGGCAGAGGCAGTTCAAGGCTAGCCTGGGGTTCATAGTGAGCTCACACCCAGCCCAAACTCCACAGTGAGACCATGTGTCAAAAAAAATTTCAAAAATTAGCTTTAGGTAACTTTGCCTTTTGATTTCTTGTGGTACCACACAGTGGCTATCAAAAGACTAAGAGCTGGGTGTCTTCCCAGCACTCAGGAAGCTGAGGCAGGAGGATTTCTGTGAGTTTGAGGCCAGCCTGAGGTACATAGTAAGTTCGAGGCCAGCCTCAACTACATAGCAAGATCTTGTCTAAAAAGAAAAAAAGGGTAAGAATGCAAAACTTTGAAGGTGAGTCAAGATTTTTTTCATTAGTTCTGTTTTCCCACTTACACTAGCTTACTTCTCTTGACAGTGAGCGTTCAGTTCAGTCCAGGAGGTTCGTTTTCAGGGACATTTGGTGTCTGTGCGTTGTGAAAAGGGGAAGCACCTTGCTGCATATTTGCACTTAATAAGTGTCTGTGGTTTGAATTCTGAATATGGACCTTTGCATAATACAAGGCATAAAAGACGTGGCACTACTCCTCTTCCTTGAAATGCTCCTCTGGCCTCAGGGTGTCGGGGTCTGGCGCAGTGGAGGACACGTCCTTTTGCCCCGGGCTGAGCAGGGCAACCCCAGGAAGAGAGTATACAGCCACCACTCCGACCCCAGGCTTCCGTGTGTCCCCAGCGCTATCACCTGCTCGGAGCTGCTGAGGAGGAGAGGAGAGGCGGGGGTGCCCAACGAGGAGAGCAGGGGCTGCTGAGCAGAGTGGGGGGCGCCTGGCCTCTTGGTTCACCGCTTTGGGCGCATCAGTGAGCTAGCAGGTCCCGGCTGCAGTGGCCGCGCCGGCACGCGTCACCCGTGCTGGGCTGCAGAGGGCGTCCGGAGCCAGGGCACGGGCAGGCCAGACAGCTGGGCAGCCCCGGGAGCGGCTTCCGGCAGGGAGCGGCTCGGCACTGGTCATGCCTCTAAAAAAGATTACACCAGAAAGGACGGCATCAGGCAAAGGAGGCCCACGCCTGCAGCCCTGCCCCCACAGGTAACCGTGGAGCACGCCTGGCGGGTTCTGTAGAAATTGTTCTTGCGCGTGTGCAGGCGAGCAGCACGAGTGGGCTGGGCGTCAGCAGCCGCACGTGTCCGGGCTCGTGTCATCTAGGGAGCCCTGTTTGCATCGGTGAGGCGTCTTTTCTCTTTAAAGAGGACGGTGAAAAGCTGTGGGTAATCGGATGCCGCGGGGAGAAGCCATAGTAACACCCCCAGAGAGCGCTGCCCGCAGTCCTGGCGCCCCGTGTCCGAGGCTGTGAAGTTTGGCGAGTTCTTGTCCCGGCTTCGCCCGGCGTCTGACGGGTGTGTCTGCAAGGCGCTGACGTGCCGTCTGTGTGGGTCACTGAGCGCTGCTGTCCCGCGTCACAAGTGAACCTGAGTGGGACTCTGCGGTAGCGCGTGTGTGTGTCCTCCGGTGCTGGGGAAGGAATACAGCCCCACCTGCATGCTCACCCCACTGGGGCTGTGCCGCTGAGCCACGCCCCCAGTCCCTCATTTTTTTAAATTTTATTTTTGAGACAGGGTCTTGCCAAGTTGCCCAAATGACCTTGAACTTGGGATCATCCTGCCTCAGCCGCCTGAGTAGCACCAATTACAGCGAGCCACTGTGCCTGATATTTGCATGTCTTTGTGCAGTCATCAAGGCGGCGTAGTCCCTAAAAGGAAGCTAGAGGCCGAGGAGGGGGCGGGGCGGCGGGGCTGGAAGAGGCGGGGCTCGGGGAGACGGGACTCCCGAGGTGCCCGGCTCCCAGTGATGCCGCTGTCAGCGCAAGCGCTGAGCCCTGCTGGGAGCGCAGGCACGCCCTGGGGTCGAGCGGAAAGGGGGCACGGAGGCCTCCACTCGGCACTCGCTGGCCCCGCGGGGGCGCTGCTGGTGGGTGTTCCGGTGCAGGTGCTGGGACTGCCCACGCGGGGGCGCTGCCCTAAGGACAGCGCTGGCGTGCCAGGAGCCTGGTGGGCCCGGTGGGCAGGCGGCTGGGCAGCACGTGCCCAGGAGCTCGGCATCTCCCTGTCCCTGCCACAGTGCCGAGCCGGACTCACGTCCAGCGGGCACCTGACAGTCAGAAGCAGGCACGGGGCGCTGGGGCAGGAGGAGGGGGAGAAGGAGGAGGAGAGAGAGAAGAGGAGGAGGAGTGGGAGGAGGAAGAGGAGGAGGAGTGGGAGGAGGAGGAAGAGGAGGAGACGTCCCGGTCCACACGCCCTCACCGCCGGCCAAGCGCGCCGAGGACGGAGAGCGGCGTTGGTGGCCGCCCCTCCTGCAGGGAGCCACCCTCAGCCCTGAGCGCTTGGGCTGCCCGCTCCCGACCGCGGTCACCAGGGAGGCCCTCGCCGCAGGGCCGGGCCAGCCTCGCCCCCGCAGCACGTGGGTGAACCACCACGTGGTCTCTCATCGCCAGAGCCGGGGTGTCACCCAAAATTACGCGGATATTTCAGTTTTCAGTACAGTAAAAGACACACTGCTGCGAATGCCTCGGGTTCCCCCTCGCCGCGGACACACGTGGCCCCTCGGTCCCGCCACTCGCTGCAGCCCTTCGGGAAGCTTCCTTCCTTCTCACGGCTGCCTCCGCGGCCTGAGCGGGTGTAGACCCTTCCCGTTCGCGGACGCTGTGACTCCGGGCAGCGGCCGGCGTTGCGCGGTGCCAGCGCCACCGAGCAGGGCGGACGAGGACCAGCGTCACACGCCGTGGCTGCCCATCTGGAGGGCGCCCGGAGCAGCCTGGCCTGGCGCTGACCGGCGCTGTCTCGCAGTGCACCAGGTCGCGGAGCGCGTGGAGGCCCTGGGCCAGTTTGTCATGAAGACGCGGCGCACGCTCAAAGGTCACGGGAACAAGGTGCTGTGCGTGGACTGGTGCCGGGACAAGCGGCGCATCGTGAGCTCCTCCCAGGTAGGCGGTGCGGGGCGCAGACCCGGGCGCGATCCGCAGAGGGACCTGGGATCTGTTCCCCGAAGCCGGCGGCTCCCGGCGGACCGGGACGGGGGCGGGGCGGGTCCCGGCTCTCTGCACTGGAGTTCATCAGTCCTAGGTTTAGAGAACAGACTCGAAGTGTTCAGCGAGCCAGGCGCCTCTCACCGCCGTCCTCCCGGCTCGTCTCCGTGGCCAGCGCGCTGCCAGCAGCCCAGGCCCTGGCGGCCCCCACGGAGCTTCCACGTCTGCTTTATGTTGCACGTGTGGCCCATTAAGTCGAAGCCGGCCTCCGGGAGCCAGATTTTCATCATCAGGGCAGGTTCCTCATGTTCTTGTCTTCCACCAGCTTCTCAGAAGAGACTTTGTCTTTTCTTAACCCTTGTAGCTATGCCCGCTCCAGCTAACCCACGCGGGTCCATCTCCATCCATGGCAAATTGGCCAAGATGGTTGTCATCTGCTTCCTGTTACCTCCACGCCTAGGGCGATATGTGGCACTTGCTTTTTATTTTGTGTCTTTGGTACTGGGGACTGAGGTCAAGGCCTTTACACCGAGCTATCTCTGAGCCCTTTTTTATTTTGAGACACCTGCCTTGCTAATTTACTAAATTCTTCAGGCCAGGCTCACACTTTCAATCCTCCTGCCTCAGTTTCCCAGGTGCTGGGTGGGATTACAGGTGTGTCCACTCTGTCCAGCTCATTCACAATGAATTTATCACTCAAACATATTAAAGAGACACACCGGAAAACAACAGAAAGCTTTTACTCCTGCTGCGCATTCCAACGTCACTATTTTGGAACCTTTCTTTCTAGTCTGTGTTTTTCAAAAGCTTATTTTAACAGAGTGGTTGGCACGGAGGAGAAGGAGTCCTGCCAGCAGGCTGAGGAGGGCACCCGAGCCCGCTCGGCTCTGGAGGGAAAAGCGTGCAGGGCCGGCAGGATCTTGACTCCGCCTTGCTGCCCCCCCTTTAGGAAGGGGAGCGAAATGAGAATTAAACTGTGTCGTGCACCAGCACGAGTTCCCAGCAGTGAGTGTGATCACGGCGTGTGCATGCAGTGTACCAATGAAGATAAAAAGTTTAAAGAGGAAAGAAGGGAGCAAGTCGGCGAAGGTGTGGGGCCGGAGTGTCCAGACCTGCACTTGTCCTGTGAAAGGGGACACGGCAGTGGCACGGGTCAGCGCCGTGCCAGGAGCCAGCGCTACAGCCAGGCGGACCCCGAGGCGGGCTAGGACCCCCCGCGGTGCGGCCAGGCTGGGGCGCAGGCACAGGAGGCCCCTGAGCGCGGCTTCCCGAGCTTCAGGCCCCTGCTGCACCCCGCGTGCGCCCAGGGAGCCCCCAGGCACGCTGCGCCTGAGCTCGCGGCCCCAGGTGGCTGCAGCCCGGCCGTGGTTTCCGCTGTGCCGGGCCGGGGCTGGCGCGTGGGAGGTGGGCGTGCAGCTCAGAACCCCCGGGCCCCAGTTCACCCCGTGGTGAGCGGCGGGGCGGTCCTGGGTCCGGGTCCCCCGTCCTGGGCAGCGGGTCGGGCCCTGAGCCCTGTTCACTCCCCACAGGACGGGAAGGTGATCGTGTGGGACTCCTTCACCACCAACAAGGTGAGTGTGGCCGGGGCGCAGACCCAAGGGTGGTGCCCGCGGAGGCGGAGGGGGAGCGGGGTCTGCGGCTCCTGCCGGTGGCAGTGAACCCCTGGAGAGGTCAGCCCTGGGCTGCCTGAGCGCCCCGGCGGCGCGGAGCGGGTGCGGGGTCCTGTACCGCCCCACTGCCACCCCCGCCGGCTGCGGGTCTCTGGGCCGGTCCCGCGCCTGGAGCGTGGACGCCGCACTCTCTTGGAAAGTCTTCCTTCCCGTGTTCAGAACGGGGCCTGGTTGGCGGCCGCCCTGGACCTGAGCGCCGCCTGGCTGCCTGGGGTCCCCCCTGGGCAAGGCGCTGACCCGTGCCACCCACGCCACGGGTCTCCTGTGCCCTGGGAACCAGGGCGCCCGGGAAGGCGGCCTGTGTGGGTGTCTGGTCCGTACACCCGGGCGGCGCGGGTTGGGTCAGATCAGCTTCCCTGGTCCCAAGGTGCAGCTACAGACCCAGGAGCTCCCGAAAGAAGCCTGCATGTCGGGGCGGGCGCCCGAGCCGGGGCGCTGGGCCACAGAGCCCCCGCCCACGCCCGGGAGGGAGACAGGCCCCTCCCCCAACCCGCGGTGCCCAGACCGACGGGGGGGGGGGGGAGGGGAATCCGGCCGGGCCGGAGTCCGCTTCTGACCGCCGTCCTCAGATCCGAGCAAGGGGGCGCTGCGAGCCAAACAGCGCTTTCCGGAGAGAGTTTAGCGGGAGCTGCGGGGGCGGGGCTGCCGACCCGGGCCGCCCTGACGTGCCGGCCGCGCTGTGTTGCAGGAGCACGCCGTGACCATGCCCTGCACCTGGGTGATGGCCTGCGCCTACGCGCCCTCGGGGTGCGCCGTCGCCTGTGGGTAAGTCCGCTGCTCGCCCCGCCGTCTCAGGCCAGGGCCCGGGGAGGGCTTCCCGGCGTCCCGGGGCAGACTGGCGGCGCAGCCAGACCTGTGCCCGCACCTGCCGAGCGTGGCCGGGGACGGGGCTCAGATCTAGTGACTCCGTGTGTAGGAGCCGCCGTGATGGCCCGAAATGTGTAAACGCCGTGCAAACGCTCACACTCACTCTAGCACCATTTTGAAAAATGAAAAAGCTGTAAACCCATGCGAAGAAATTGCGGGTGGATTGTGGTGTATGAATCAAGTGGAATACTCCACGGAGGGAAACGGCAGCGCTGGGCACTGAGGCGGCCTCTCCTCGCAGAGCTGGGCTTCGCCTGCTCCCAGACCTGCGTGGGACAGCGGCGGCGCTGCGCGGTGCCGAGCGCCCCCCGGTGGCACCTCGGCCGCTCGGGGTGGCGTGCAGACAGACGCCGTCCAGGGAACTGACCCCAGGCCACAGTGGTTTCCGTGATGGGACCACGGGGCTCTTCTCTAAAGTTTTTCTACTTTTTGTTTTTTAACATAAACATACACTATTTTTAAAGTCAGAGGAAAAGGATTTTATATTTTTTAAAAAGACCCCCGTGGGGACCAGGGATTTAGCTCAGTGCTTCTGGCATCTGCCCAGCAAGCGCAAGGTCCTGAGTTCGATTCCGAGTACCACATATCATAGTGCAGGGTGTGGTGGCTCATGCCTGTCATCCCAGCACTCAGGAGGCAGAGGCAGGAGGATTGCTGAGGGCTCGAGGCTTGCCTGGGCTACATAGTGAGCTCAGGGCCGGCCTGAACTACAAAGCGGGACCCTGCCTCATTAAAAAAAAAGGGAAATACTAAAGGGAATCAATCCCTGTCTCAAAAAAAAGACCCCCCTGGGCTCAGCACCCTGGTAGCCAGGCTCCTCCGCCTGGTCCCCCAGGTCCCCCGGTGTGGCTGTGCAGGGACACGCCCTCCCAGCCCCGGTGTGCTCGCTCGTGCACGTGTCTGCCACGTTTTCTAACCTTGAAATAATTCGGGTGTTCACAGCCCCATCCACTCTCTGGAGGGACCGGAGGTGGCTGCAGAGACACGTTCATGTTACACGTGTGTGTCCCATGTGCGGCACACTCCCTGAGAGGGGGAAGTGGCCCAGTCACCCGTGGCCAGCCCGGCGCCGGAGAATGCTGTCCTGTCGCACAGCCGGGACATCGCTGTTTTCAACAGCAGAGGGTAGAAGTCAGAGCCGGCTGCAGGGAGACGGGGCAGAGGCGCAGGGTGTTGCCCCAGCTCCGGGCCCCACCTAGGGGTCAGGGCGGGCAGCGCCCAACGCCTGGCACCTGACCTGGCGCTCCTGCAACCCAGCCAGTACTGCAGCCTCATCTTCTGCGGGAAGTCGGGGCCGAGCTGGCCTGTCCCGTGGCCCCCGTGGAAGTCCCACTGTTGGACTGACTGCGTGCTGGCAGGAAGGGCCGGGGACACTCAGGCCCGGGGTCCCACCCCAGGGCAGACGCCCAGACCCTGCCGGGGAGGCGCCGCCAGAGCCCGTGAAAGGGACCGAGATCTCCTTCCATGGGCACAAAAACAGGCAGAGGGTGTGTGGCAATGGAAAGATCTTCAAGTAGCTGCTGCACACAGGGTGTCGCTGTCTTGGGCCCCAGGGCAACAGGGGCGCCGTGGGGCCTGGTGGGTCTTCTCAGGTGAAGGGTCTAGAATGCCTTCCACAGCCTGGCACCGGGTCTGTGGGACTGGGCGAAGGGATTTGGAGACTTGGATATTGTCAGTCGGAAATGTTCAGAGTAAAAACTGGGAGAGGCCAGGCTCGGTGGCCCACACCTGTAACGCTGTAACCCTAGCGCTCGGGAGGCTGAGGCAGGAGGACTGCCGTGAGCTCGAGGCCAGCCTGGGATACAGAGCAAGACCCTGTCTCAGAAGGAAAGGGAAGGAGAGTAAAAGCTGGGGGAGCGTTTGCGGCCCACGGGACTGCAGAGGCAGCAGCCTGCGGGGGCCGGGCCGCTTGGGCCCTGACCGGTGCGCCCTCCCCAGGGGCCTGGACAACAAGTGCTCCGTGTACCCACTGACCTTCGACAAGAACGAGAACATGGCGGCCAAGAAGAAGTCGGTGGCCATGCACACCAACTACCTGTCAGCCTGCAGCTTCACCAACTCGGACATGCAGGTGTGGGGGTGGGGTGCGGCGGGGCCCACTGAGCAGGGCTCGCTCGGCTCCCCTTGGTCATGGGACAGGCGCCCACAGCGCCCTGGTCCTCGCCGCCGGGCAGGGCCCAGGTGGGGAGTGGCCGTCAGCCGTGCGGCCTGGAGCTCAGGGCCCAGCGGGTCCCTCCTGTGCCTTTTCACCCGGCTCCCGGCTCTCCAGCCAGGTGGTGTCCGTGATCCCTAGGGCGCCACCAGGCTTGGAGTGCGGTGCTGGGCCCTCAGCACCTCCTCCCCACGCCATCTGCTGATGGTGCCAGCATCCCCTGGGCCAGCGTGCAGCAGCCAGACGTGGTGCACACCTGTCACGAAGGCTGCTCAGGAGGATAGCAAGTTAGAGCCTCCGCAGCTTAGCGAGACTGGCTCAGAATTTTTTTTTTTTTTTTTTTTGAGACAGGGTCTCGCTTTGTAGTTCAGGCTGGCACTGAGCTCACTATGTAGCCCAGGCAAGCCTGGAACCCAGCAATCCTCCTGTCTCTGCCTCCCGAGTGCTGGGATGGCAGGCGTGAGCCACCACGCCCAGCACTGTGGTATGCAGTATTGATAGCTGGTGGGCGTGAGTCTCCACGTCCAGCCTTGTATGTGGTTTCCAGGGATCGAACTCAGGACCTTGCGCTTGCGAGGGAGGCGCCAGAACCACTGAGCTAACCCTCCGGCCCGGCTCAGAATATTTTTGAAACGAGCTGGGTGTCACTCAGGGTAAAACCCGCCCAGCGAAGCAGAGGACGGACGCCCTTCACAGCTGTCCGGGGCAGCTTGTGGACAGGGTGAGGCCCTGCTGGTGCTCGGATGCCCAACCTGCCCGTCCTCCTGGCAGATCCTGACAGCCAGCGGCGACGGGACGTGCGCGCTGTGGGACGTGGAGAGTGGGCAGCTGCTGCAAAGCTTCCACGGGCACGGCGCCGATGTGCTGTGTCTGGACCTGGCACCCTCGGAGACCGGGAACACCTTCGTGTCAGGGGTAACGGCGGGGAGGGCCCTCGGGCTTGGGAGAGGGGTGACCTTCCTGGGGCACGTGGGTCCACCCGGGAGGGGCCCCCGTCGCCCGGCTCCAGGCCCTCTCACCCCCCACACACACACTTGGCGCTCCATGACCCAGGGGTCTGTGCCACCCTCGAGGGGCTAGGGCTCCACGGCACGCTTAAGCATTTAGGAGTCACTGCTCAGGGCCAAGGATGTAGCTCGAGGTGCTGCGCCTGCCTGGCAAGTGCGAAGTCCTGGGTTTGATTCCCAGTACTGAAATAAATTTTTAGAAATGGAAATTACTGCCGGGCTTGGTGGCGCACGCCTGTAATCCCAGCACTCGGGAGGCAGAGGCAGGAGGACTGCTGAGTGCAAGGTTTGCCTGGGCTACATAGTGAGCTCAGGACCAGCCTGTACTACAGAGTGCGACCCTGCCTCAAAAAAATAAACAAATTAAAATTATAATCACTATGGGAAGAGACAGTGCCCTGAGGCCAGAAAGCCTTGCCTCCGGCAGCAGCTCTGGAGCCCTCTCTCCTGAGGGTTTTTCAGGTGGTGACACCCCTGCTGTTGCTGTCCAGTGGGCAGGCAGCTCGGAAGGTGTGGCACTGTGCCCTCATTTCACCTTGTTCACCTGACCTGGCACCGTGTGACCGGGGACTTTTCCACAGTGTCACCAGTGTCAAAAAGGCCACGAAAGGGAAACACTTTGAGTGCGTTCAGGCCGCTCGGGAGACAGTGGGGACACAGGACAGGACTCCGCCCCGGATGCCCACTTCCCCGTCCCGAGGGTTGCCCGGGGCCATGAGGCCCCGAGGAAGCGACCCCGGCCCCTTCACGGGTGTGCGGCCGGCCCTGGCCTCTGCGACCTCGCCCTGCCCAGCTGCCCCGTGGCCTGTGCGTCACGGCGGAGGGGGAGACGCTGAGCCCCGATGCAGCGTGCCCTGGAGGTTCGGAGCCCGCCTGTGCCCTCATCCCCACGCCTGGTGAGGGTGCCGGGCACTGCGGCCCTCTCAGGCCAGCCTCTAACTCCTTGCCACCGGCCTCACTGGAGCCTCACAGCTCCCGCCCCGTCAGGGTCAGCGTCTCCCTGGGGAGCTTGACCATAGGATGGCTCTGCCCGGGCCTCTGAGGGTGCCGGCTCACCACCCCGTGCCCATCCTGCCTGGCAGGCCTGAGAGGGCGGGGAGGGGTCGAGGGTCTGGGCTCAGAGACTCCAGAAAACGCACTGAGGCCCCGACGAGCGTGACCCGTGCCGCCCCCACCCCCCTTGGCAGGGCTGTGATAAGAAGGCCGTGGTGTGGGACATGCGCTCCGGCCAGGGCGTGCAGGCCTTCGAGACCCACGAGTCGGACGTCAACAGCGTCAGGTCAGTGCGCGCGGGGCCCCCTGAGCCTCGGAGCTGCTGGGCTCGGGCGGGTGCAGGGCGCCCTCAGACGCCCCGCGGGACAGGGCCCGGCAGGAGGCGCTGGTCGAGGTGGAGCTCTCACGGGCGATTTCACTGAGTCGCCGTAAGGCCCGCTGATGCCAGCCACAGCCAAAGCCGGCGAAGAGCTGTGGAGTCCTGCGCTGGACCCTGCTCTCGGGACGGGAAGACCCGAGGCCAGGGCTCCGCCTCCTAAAGCAGATCCCTTGACCTAAACCTCAGGGAGCAAACGTGCACTGCTCATGTGCCGCCACCGGGTGGCGCTGTGAGGGGAGCCGCTGGGCGCCGCGGGGGGGGGTGCAGGCCCCCGTCATGGGTGTCTCCGCGCCTGTGGCGGAGAGGAAGGCCAGCGGCCTAGGCCCGTCGCCAGGGCTCCGGGGAAAGGGGGGCCCCAACACCGCCCTCCGCCCTGCAGGTACTACCCCAGCGGGGACGCCTTTGCCTCTGGCTCCGATGACGCCACGGTGAGTCAGCCGCGCCTGTGCCGTGCAGCGGGGTGCACTGGTGTCCGTTCATGGGGACACGTGGGGGCGAGTGAAGTGACCGCAGCCCAGGAATGAGGCTGGAACGCGTCCCCCACCCGGGCCCGGCCCACGGCAGCCCCGCGGCGCTGGCGACGGCCTTGTCTGCCCCTCCCCAGTGCCGCCTCTACGACCTCCGGGCGGACAGGGAGGTGGCCGTCTACTCCAAGGAGAGCATCATCTTCGGCGCTTCCAGCGTGGACTTCTCCCTCAGCGGTAAGGCCCGCCTGCGCCAGGCTTCCCCTCCCGACGACCGAGGGTCTCGGTGCGTTTCAGGCTCCGGTTGTGTGTGCCCGTGTGCGCGTGTGCGTGTGCAAGGCCCTTAAGGCTGGCTCCGGCCACAGGCTACGCTTTGTGGCTCCCTCCCGTTACCCTGCCCGGGCTGGCGACGCCGTAGCCCCGGGCCGCGCGAGCAGGTTGTGGAGGGAGGTGGCTGGGAGGCAGTGGCCGTGACCCTCCACCCCCTTCAAGGCCGCCTGCTGTTCGCCGGCTACAACGACTACACCATCAACGTGTGGGATGTGCTCAAGGGCGCCCGCGTCTCCATCCTGTTCGGACACGAGAACCGCGTCAGTGCCCTGCGGGTGTCCCCCGACGGCACGGCCTTCTGCTCGGGGTCCTGGGACCACACCCTCCGGGTAAGGTGCCGGGCGGGGCGGGTCCTGCCCCTGCCAGCTGCTCTGTTTGCCTGGTGTCAGCAGTGGGCAGAGAACCCCAGAAGCCCGGGCCAGGGAAGCCCCCGCGGCCTGCGCTCCCCTACCCCACGGGCCCCCGGGGCCTCCAAACCAGGCCTCGAGTGGCCCCCCAAGTGCGCCTGAGGTGGGGTTTTGGGGAGCCAGCCAGGGTGCCAGAGCCTTGGGGTGCATGCCGGTGTGTGGGAGGGAGCTGGGGCGACACCTCAGACACGCATGGGAGGATCCGGGGCACGGCGGGGGTGGTATCCGTGGGGCCGAGCGGGGTCCAGGTCCAGGGCGGGAGAGGCCTGGCCTGGAGACCCTGAGTCGAGTCCTGCAAGTGCCCGCCTGGCGTGCAGCCCTGAGCGCCGCTTCCTCCACGAGCTCGGGCCACTGAGACCGGGCTGAGTGGCTCCTGCCCTTGTCTTCAAGGTCTGGGCATAGTCCTCCCTGGCGACGCAGAAGGCGCGGCAGGAGCACCGGCCCAGGGGACTCCAGGCCCGGTCAGCCGCCGCATCCCAGACCTGCGCCCGGCACCACGCTCACACCCGCAGCTGCAGCGTCCACTCGGGACACTGAGGGTGTCCGTTTCCAGGTTGCCCTGACTGTGTTAGTCTCCAGCCCCTGCTTGCTCCCACCACAGCCCACGTGTGCGCCCAGGCAAGTGGTCGTGAGAGGAGGGAAGCTAATTCCAGGCATGACCGCACAGCCCCGCTTTTCAGAACGTGCTTCGTGTGCAAGTGCCCGTGCGGCCACCGCTGCTCTGTCTCCTGCCCCGGGGCTGCCGGCATGACCCAGCCGAGAGTCAGTGGACAGCGTTTCCTTCACGGGGCCAGAGCTGGCTGCTGTTCGGCACCCGCGTGCTGCTGAGAGCAAGCTCAACTCCAGAGCCAGTGACAGCAGGCCTGGTGGTGCACCGTGATCCTACCACTCGGGAGGCTGAGGCGGGCAGGTCGCTGCAAGTTTGAGGCCAGCCTAGGCTGCATAGTAGACCCTGTGTGTCCAAAAAACAAAATAATTACTAATAAATAAACACTGATGAGCAGTATTAGTACAGCCAAAGCAGCTCGCGTGTGCGTCAGTAACATATACTCCGAGAGCCGCCACTGCAGCAGCGTGGACTGGTTGCCCGTAGGCCCCACCCCAGCAGGCCTCCTCTGTCCCAGGGTGGAAGGGAGTGGTACCTGGAGGACGTGCCATCTTATTTAAAGCTCAGTCACTCCTAGGTGTCGGGGGCTCTGTGTTTCAGGACCACCTTGTTCCCTCCCCTCCCATTTTGGGGTGCAGAGGTCAGATGGGTTCCCGAGTCCAGCTGTGGCCCCACTGGCCCAGTTGACAGGCCGGGAAGCCCTGGCACCCCAGGGTCCAGTGTGCTCCGCGTTGGGCCGTAGTGTGCAGCAGCCGCCCGCCCCGCCTCACACCCAGGGCTGGTCTTGCTGAGCACCCGACTGGATTCCACCTTGGGGCGTGCGGGGAGCTCTGTAGAATAAACTGTATTTTGCCTACTGAGAACGTGCCCGGTGGTTTTTGAGGACTTGGGGCCGCACCGGTGTGAGTCAGGGAGGCTGATGCGGGCACAGAGCCTCGGCAGCCCCTCGCCTGCCAGAGGGCTGGGCCAGGTAGAAGAGGACACGGGGCGCCTCTCAGAGGGCGGGAGGAGCGGGCAGGCCGCCACCCACACCCTCTCCTGCCCTCAGACCGCCGCCGCCTGCAGGGGAAGGGCCGCGCTGCTCAGGGCTGCAGTCATTACACGCCTGCCCGCCCGGCACTGGACAGCTGAGGCAGGAGGGCGCTGAGGTAAAGCCTGGCGTGGGGAGCCTCGTGCCCTCGGAAGACCTTGTCTCGCAGGTAAGCGGCCAGATAAGGTGGCAGAGCCTTTGCACACAGGCTCTCCCACTTGGCCGCTGGCCGGGGACAAGCCGGGGTCTAGGCCAGGTCAGGGGGCTCGCGGCTCGCCCCGACACAGAGGGCTGGCCGATGTCGAAGTCAGCCTCAACTTCCCGTCTGTGAGATGGGGCCACCGCAGCCACGGAGACGTGCAGCCTGGTAGCGGCTCCTGCCCTCCGTCCTCCCTTGCCCTCTCACCTGTGCGTCCAGCCCCACAGGCTCTGTCCGTGATGTCCGTGAGCGGCCGTGCAGGCCCCTGCGGCGCACGCGTTCCTGAAAATTACCGAGGTGTGGCTGAAATACACGGTGAAGGGGTAGAAATGTATTACAAGCCCCGCCCTCCGCCTTGTACACGATAATTATGAAGAGATGAGTCCAAAAGCCCCTTCCTCGGCCGGTCACACCCAAGCCACACAGTCCCTCGCATCCCACCGCTGGGGGGCGCTCCTCTCTGTAGTACGCTTTATAAATACGTGAAGAACTGTGTAGAAATGCCCTCCACAGATACCAGATATGTATACAGTGGAAAAGGCGGGTGTATAGAAAAGGATTGGCTTTGGGTAAAATTAGAAGTATAACTTTAAATGCCGGACGTGGTGGCTCACGCCTGTCATCCCAGCACTCGGGAGGCAGAGACAGGAGGATTGCTGAGTTCGCGGCGGCTTGCCTGGGCACCATAGTGAGCTCAGGGCCAGCCTGAACTACAGAGCGAGACCCTGTCTCAAAAAGAAAAAAAAAAGTATAACTTTAAGGATTTACAGATATTTTACTTTTTCTAAAACTTATGTGAAATAATCTTATTAGCTTTCTACATAAAATAGAATTATTAGTATTAAAATAATATGTGAATATTATAATTATAACATAACTATAATAATGTAATTATATATTAATATAATTAAATATTCTATTATGATTTTATTATTATGCTATAACAATATGATCACTACATATGTGTTGTGATTAATATATTAATATATTACTATGTTGTATTATACTATCAGTAATTATTATATTATTAATATGTAATTATAATATAGTGAAAATTAAAATAATATGTGAACATTATAATAATAAATGTTTATTGCTCAAAGTAATGTTACTGAGGGGAAAAAATTAATTATCTAGCTTCATTTGCCTTAGTTGAGTTGAAAATAGCTAGTTTGGGAGCCAGCCCTAGTGGCTGGTGCACACCTGAAATCTCCAGCATGCTGGAGGCTCAGGTAGGAAGATCACAATTTTGAGGCTAACCTGGGATACACAGAAAAACCCTGTCTGTCTTGAACAGCCAAAATCATTAACGTTAGGGATATACACAAAAGAATTAAAAGAATCATATCATAGTGATATATGTGCACCCATGTTTTTAGCAGCTCGGTTTGTGATAGCTCAATCTTGGAAACAATCAAATGCCCATCAACCGGAGACTGGATGAAAAAGATAGGGTTTTTCTATTAAATGGAGTATTACTCTGCTATAAAGAATGATAAGTTTGAGTCATTTATACTCAAATGGATGTACCTTGAGGACATGCTGAGAAGTGAAATAAATAGGCCATTGATGTGTAAATACCATGTCTTTTCTCTGGTATAAGAAAGAAGATGTAAATGAGTTCTAGAGTGTATGATAGATATTGTGAAATAGAAAATATGCAAAGGGTAAAGGGGGTGTAGGGAGAGGTAACAATGGGAAAAAAGGGGGATAAAAAAAGAAAGCTTGTGGGCTGGAGGGTTAGCTCAGTGGTTCTGGCGCCTACCTCACAAGCGCGAGGTCCTGAGTTCGATCCCGGTAACCACATACAATGCTGGGCATGGAGACTCACGCCCACCAGCCATCAATACCACATACCACAGTGCCAGGCGTGATGGCTCATGCCTGTCATCCCAGCACTCGGGAGGCAGAGGCAGGAAGATTGCTGAGTTCGAGGCTTGCCTGGGCTACATAGTGAGCTCAGAGCCAGCCTGAACTACAAAGCGAGACCCTGTCTCAAAAAAAAAAAACTTATGCATATAGGGAGTGGGGGTTGTAGGGTGGGCAGGGCAATGGGAAAAAATGAAAATCATGTCATATACTGGTACAAATTCTCAATGTCAATTGTGATCATGATGTGTATATAGAATGTGCCAATAAAATCAATCAGTTAAACAAATAAAGGTCACAGTTGAACAATCTTTAAAAATCCTATTACGGGAAAAATTACCATGAATGCCCCTCCCACTCCAACACACCTGTCCACCCTCAGCACTGTGCACAGCGGCTTGGGACCCTCTTTCCCGAGGGGCATATGAGGTAGGATCAAGAACGTAGTGAAAGGGCCGGAGGGTTAGCTCAGTGGTTCCGGCGCCTGCCTCGCAAGTGTAAGGACCTGAGTTCGATCCCCGGTTACCACATATAATGCTGGGCGTGGTGGCTCACGCCTGTAATCCCAGCACTCGGGAGGCAGAGACGGGAGGATTGCTGAGTTCGCGGCAGCTTGCCTGGGCACCATAGTGAGCTCAGGGCCAGCCTG